>JAAEAF010004163.1:0-134205 GCA_011037195.1 Triatoma infestans
AATATTTAAATTAAGAATAATAAAATAAAATAAGAATATTATGACATATAGTTTAGTTTTTAGATCGTGCTTGCTGGAGGAATGTCTTTTAATTTGCAAAAAAGGAAGAATGTAAACATGTAATATATTTAACGTATGTAATGAAATATGAACTAAGGAAAAATACCAGAGAAATAATATATATTAGTTTTTTACTCTATACTTAATTTTTTTGTTACTTTCTCTTACTACTAATAAGAGCAAGTATTGTAATTTGTTTATTGTTAAAGGGGTTACTGCACTTTGCAAGCAATGAGGTCTTTGATGTCCCGTTATTGGAGACGGGATGAAATCTCCCAGTCTCCCGGCCAAGTTTTTGTAGACCTCACAGGAAAATCCAAGAACTTGGGAAGATCCTAAGGGAGATTATTTTTTACTCTACACCCACAGGTTTTTAAATCTTCTCTAGATATATAGCAGTCCATTCAGGAGATGTATTCGAGCCGAATCTATCCCCCTCCCCAGGTTCTGGGCGCAGTACCTTTGTACGGTAGCCTGACTAGCATAGGAAACCTATTTTGTTGCTCAGGCTGATGTACATCTTAGAACTTTTTCTGGTCGTAACTGGGCTGAAGAGCCTGCCTCAGTTATGGATGGGAACAGGAAAAGACATTTCAACCTATAACGTTCCTCCCAGGTTATAGAAAGGTTCTATAGAGGATATATCCTTCACAACCATCAGCTGATAGTTACTAGGCTTTCTGAACCTTCTCTCCAGTTGATAGCATCATACTACGTCCACTGGAGATGGATTATAGTTGCCTGCATTTCCCCACCCAGAATTGCAGATGCTATCGGTTCTTGAGCTCAGTTTCCTCAAGTATCCCCCACACCTATTGGTCTACAATGCCCCGTAAAGCACGGTAGTAGTGGTTGCTTTCTGAAATTTCTGTAGAGATGATGGCATCTTATTACGTCCAAGAGATACATTGTAATTGCCTGCATCTTTCCGCCCAGAATCTGCAGATGCTATCACTTTCAAGGGCCCCAGTTTCTTCAGGTTCCCCCTCGAGGGATAAATGCCCCATGAGGAATGCTGTTAACGTGTGACAAGCCTATTGTGACAATGAAGCACGTTCTTTAGATCTTCTCCCAGACAAGATCAACTGCCCAGACAAGTCTTATACCCTACTCAGTCCTAGGAAGGTTCCCCGGAGTTATGCTTTCCTGACTTCCTCCTCGTTTCAAGCTCTTCTTGGAAAAGCTTGGTCGCTTATCCCACAAAAAGAGTTCATAACTCATGCTCTACACTTAATAGTTTTCAATTTCTTATATATTATAATAATAATAATATTGTACAGAATATTATACGTATATCTATATAATGTACGAGTAGTATAAGGCATTTTAAACAAGCCAAAAATCTTTTGTCCTTCTGACTTGTTTTAGAAATTTTATGAAAATGTTTTCCTCAAGTTATTTTATTATTATAATTATTAGTTGAGAAATAGGTTATTAAAATTGTATACTTTTCAATTAAATGATGATACATGTATTATAACAAGTAATTACCATAAGATATTACAAACACTTGTTGGAGCCATAATTAATGAACAATCCCGAAAAGTGAGAAAATAAAACATCATTTAAATCATTTAATAAAGTCGCTCACAATCGATGAATGCGACTTTTCTTCACACGAACATATTTCCTGTGAGAACCCAATTTTCCAGAAAAACTCTGATCTTAACTTCATCAAACAGCCTGCATTTACGCCAACATACTATTATCTAACTGATAAGCTAAATTTAATCAATTTAGATAATTATTGATGCAAGAAATGTATATATAAGGCTGTGGCAGGGAATGGTATGGTTCAAAGAACAGCAATGATTTAGTGCAACAAATTTAATGAAGTCCATCGTTGTTTTTTATGGATAATATGGATACTTCCTGTCAACCTACTTTCTTCAATCTCGGAATTTTGTCAAAACTGAAATAACATCTTAGAGGGAAACGCTAGTTTACTTAGCTTCACAATTACCATCTAGAGTTCATGAACATAATTACATTCCCTTTTCGAATAATTTCAATACCCTGAAGATCTTTCCAAGATTTACCCTAAACAGAATCCTGACCTCTTCCTTCTGCGCCGGATTTCCACATACCAGTCTACTCTGATTAACTGGTCATTTCACTTTTTTACGGCAATTGTCATAAAAGAAGGGGACACCAAGATAAATAAAAGTGTAGCAGAAATTAAAGATTATGTTTCAAAAGTTCTGCTGGGGGCCTTACGATTAATAGAGAAGATAAATCACTAATATAAACACGATTCTTTAAAAAAAAAAGGAAGTGAAACATACATAAAATTTAAAAAAACAAATTTTAAGATAGTTAAGTACCATAAATTAAGATAATTATCAGGTAAAAGTTTCAACAAGGAACAATTACATCATACGTAAATCAAACCTTATTTGTAAACATGTAAACCGGTTTAAAATTCTAAAAAGAGAAAGTTTCTAATTTTATAGTTTATTTTTTATTAAACTAATTAACAAAAAATAATAGTAATAATCAATATTTATTTAGGAGAAGAACTTACATTATAAAGTAAATAGCATTTTTAGGGTAGTGTAACGTCCCCCCAACTCCCACAAGAAACTCCCTAAAAATATCTGATTTTCTCTGATAAAAGTTGCAATCAATATGTTGGGAGTTTGTAAACCAACTCTTTAAAGTAATCCACAGCCACTTAGTGTCAGTGTGAAAATTGCGGAAAACTAAAAATTTGTAAAGAATATATGAAGCTGGGCACTTTGGACAGAAAACTGAAATTTCCATAATAACCAAGTAATCAATTTAAAATCATTGACCCGATTTCAGGCATTCACGATTATCAATTTTTGTCTTGATATGCACAGTAGTAAGATAATCGTAGATTAAGCATAGTGCACTCCTATCCTATCCCCTAACCTAACCTACACCCTATCCTATCCTATCCCCTAACATATTCTATCCTCTATTCTATCCTATCCCTTATCCTATGTGCATCAATCAGAACACATAAACTAATCTTACAGTGATTATCAACCAGGTGAAGGTCCAAGAAAACCGTTCGTTGACCAGATAAAAATGTACCAGGATATAACTGGAAAAGCAATCTCTGTAGAGGCGACTAACTGTAAGGTTTAGGATTTTTAGTTGGGCAATCCTTTAAGGAAGGAGATTTAGAAACAGCATTATTTATTCTAATTACAAGAATCTGGTGTGAAACACTCACACGACTCTCTCTCTCAGTTATAATCAACTAATTCTCTCAAACATATAATTCTTACTAAATGTTTAATTGTCTTCATTATAAGAATGGGAAAATATAAACTATAAATATAACACCAGTTTCACATAAATATGAAAATATAACACGACTTTATATAAACGACTTCTCCAACATCACTCAGAACCACCTTAAATGAATTTTCTCGCAAGAAGTTTCTCGGTAAAGTGATATGTCTCTATATGTGTAATTAGTATACCGAGTTTAATGAAAACCATCGGTGTATTTATGGAGAAAATCGCAAAAAACGGAAAAAAAAAACTGTTCAGTAAAGTCACACTTTCGGTCAACCGATTTTCTTCAAACTAGGAATTTCGGTAATATGTCTAAATCTGATTAACGTTAAATGGTAGATAGAGTCGATTAGCAATTAAAACCATTAATTTAGTGGAAAGTATAACCCAGCCCACACCAAATGAATTTTCCTGAAGAAATATTTCAAATAAAGGTTGTAGCGCTTTGTCTGTAGCTGACATACACAAAGTTTAAAGAAAACCGTTGGAGCCGTTTCCAAAAAAAATTGCAAACAAAAACAGCAAAATCCATTAGTAAAGTAGTAACTTTCGGTTGACCGATTATGACCAAAACCTT
This sequence comes from Triatoma infestans, assembly GCA_011037195.1. Classification (NCBI taxonomy): domain Eukaryota; kingdom Metazoa; phylum Arthropoda; class Insecta; order Hemiptera; family Reduviidae; genus Triatoma; species Triatoma infestans. The sequence continues at coordinate 3,908 of JAAEAF010004163.1, forward strand.
ATTGTCTATGATTTTCCGTTTTTGAGTTATGCTGACCTCCCTCCACACACACCAATTTCTAAAAACCACTTTATCTGACTCAGGGGACCTCAAAACATATATTTCCGGTGAAAAATCTATAACAAAATTTCGACATGATTGCCAGTACTTCCCCTTACAGCAGTATGAGAAAGCAAAAAGCCTAATGATAAAAACAAATAAGCATCTCATCCTATTTTTTTGGGGCCGAATATAAAACAAATGCGCTCTGAAGTTCGAAAACATGGGAATTACCTGGAACTTAATACATAAATTTTAAGCTAACATAATGTGCTAAAGTATAGCAGCTGCCACAACCGATGAAAGAAAGCGTTGTTGTGGAAACCGATGCATGTAAGGATGCAATCACGGTGGATACACAACCAGAGATAATAGCCTAGCTAATGCAAAAAGGCATTAACGATTGCAGCAGAAAGTTGAGATATTATTGCAATAAACGATAGCTGATGGCTGAGCAGAGCTGGTACGCAATTTGAGCACGAGTACTGTAATCTTAAAGCCGAGCAGCGCAATGATGAGAGCAGGCATGCGAGTGATGATATTGACTGTTACTTTGGAGGGGTGCGATTATAGTGGGGACAAAAGATAAGGAGTAAACGATGAAAAAAAAATGATTAGACTATTGAGCAGATAGTTGACAAGAGTATGACGGGTTGTTCTGCTAACATAAGGATAGACAGATACGATCATCCTACATTTTTTCGATTATATCGAAAACCGGGTAAAGTCAAATTGAAATTTGACTTTGCTTCTGCGTTAAGTGTACTGACTGTTATTATTTAAAAAAAAAAAACAGTTATGTTGATGCTTCTCAAACACGTGAAGATTTCGGAGCAATTTTTTCACATATTCCGTTTTGCGATCAACAGGGTACTAGCTGAAATCAATGTCTTGCAGGTACTATTTTAGATTAAGGAATTTTAACTTAAAAAAAAACTGATGTGAGACACTCACCCGACTTTCTCTTACTGCAATTTACAGATTTAACAGACTCCTACATTCTATTATTGTTATTGTTATATCTGTCTATATTGATACTTCTATAATCTTATAACCTCCCGCATACAACAACCAGTGTGGTGCGTGATATAAACATTTCAGTTGTAGACATCACGCCAAACGAATTGATTAAATAAATAACTTACTCTCGACGGATAGATGAGAATCCATTACTGGTCATCAGAACCAAAATAATGAAGCATGGATAAAATGGACGGATCATATCATGGCTGTTAAAGAAAATCACAAAAACTGAAACAATCCATTTAGAAAATTCCGGTTGTGGAATTTTGCCAGGTAAGTTCGTGTTTGGATCCCATGGTGACACTCACATAGAATGTTAATTTTGAACTTTCTGCGATTTTTCATTTTTGAGTTAAAAATATGGCACGATTGCAATAATTCCTGTAACAGCAGTTAGAGAAAGTGAAAAATCAGCTGTGCACCATTCATACGACTTACTGCTTGCTGCAGTTCAATAACAAATTCTCTTCAAAATTACAATTTATTTTTAATTAATATCTAGTTAGCAATGAAATACGTGAATATAGAAGAGCCAGCAATATACTTTTTGGTTCTCAGCACCTAGCAGATACCTGAATATGACTTATATTGAAGTCCAATAGTCACCGCTTTGACTTGAAATTTAACATCACAAATTCCCCCACTGCCCCACCCTGTCCATAAAAAAAAAGTCCTAAAGGAATATGTTTCAAATAAAAATCATTAGGTCTTCCTTTATTTATGTAGTTATATAGTCTGGCCACAAATATCTCGACCATTGCTCTGTTTACTTAACTATTTTGGCGCGAGGTTACTGTTTGTTTATTCCTGTTTGGTGTAATTTATTTTAATATTAAAACCCTTTTTTTAAAGACTTTGTTATTAGAAGTTTTATAAAGTTTATATTAAAAAATATAATTTTTAATATGAGATGAAATGTGTGATCGATCTCATTTCTAATCTATTTAAGAATAAAAAAACTGATGTGAAACACGCACACAACTTTCTCTCACTGCTAATTAATACAATTATATGTATATATAACATGACAAATTTTCTTTAAACCCAAATTAGGTATTTGCCCTACCATAAATATAGAGGTGGTGGGGTTAAATACTAATCTTGGCAGGTAGAGAAGTGATGATTATATTATGGCTCAGTAGAGCGCTCTAAAAACACTGAACTAACTATATATAGAACATTTTGAAATTAACGCCACAAATTCCCAAAATAATTCTTTTTTTGAAAAATGTTTCAAATAAAAGAATACGTTTTTAACTGTAAAGTTAGCATACCAGGTTAAGAGGAAATAATTACAGAAATTCCAAAACCCTCAAAAAACTATTCAATTTCAATATAGACTACTTCCGGTAAACCGATTTTCTTCAAATTTGAAATTCTATCAATACTTGTAATCTGTATTAATATTTTGTAGGTGATAGAACCATATACTACACTGAAATGGTACTTTGGAAGGAAGTATAACGCTGATCCCCCCAAAAAATCAATTTTCCAGGGAAAATATTATAAAAACATTTATAGGTTATGTAAGTAAATCAATATACAGTACAGTAAAGAAAATCATTGGAGCCGTTTTCGAAAAATCTCATGGAAAACTGGAAAAAAAAACGTTCAGTAAAATCACACTTCTAATTAATGGATTATGCCTTCCTTTTTGAGATACACACTTAAATCATCTGCTATAAACCGATTTTTGTCGTATGCACAAGATCCCAAACCATCTCTATATCCAGTGGATACTCAATTTCAAAAATTTCGCATGATCGCCACACTTCCACTTGCGAAAGAGAAAGTAAAGATAATTATTTATTGAAAAAAATTACTACGAAAAAGGGAGAAATTATATAAATCCAAAGTTGTATAAGCATTTTCAAAATTCACCCAATAATCAACAAAATACTTTAGTTAGTCATGAACTTAAAATGGTTCTAATCATATTAACCTTTGCATTAAAAATGAAAGTAGTGGAAAAAGTATATACTACAGGTAAGATATGACTGAACATTTCAGCACAACCCGAAACATGTGGGTTAATGGCAATTTTTCTAAGTACTTAGTGTTTGTAACCACTAAGCAACATACAGTATTCTGAACTTCCATATATACCCGACTGACTTTCTTCTTTCGCCCAAAACCGGGCTATGGTTCTTTCAGTTGCCAATATTAATAAAATATTGGACGATCTTACAGCATGTAAATTTTTGAAGAAAATCGCAAAAGAATAAATAAAAATAGTATAAATATTAGTAATAAATTATCAAAATTATTATTGTCCTTTTCAAAATATAACTTGTATTTGACGAAAATCTTGGCAATAATTTTAATCACGTAATGGATTACTTAACAATCACCAGATTGTTGATGATTCACAAAATCTCTTATCTAAACTTACACAAATTTTAAGATAACATAGCCTTGTTTAAAAGGGACAGATACAACCTTAACTACTCTAAATGTCAAGTACTATTTGCGATCAAAAAATAAATAAATCAATTCCTAGAATATCTCTCTCTCTCTCTCTCTCTCTCTCTGTGTCTCTCACTATATACATGAGGGCGTCATATTTAGGTCCTACAATCTTTTCTAACTATAATCATAGGACAGAGCTAAGCAGGCAGGATAAATTCCATTTACGCAGCATGCACTATCATCGGATATAAAATACGAAACTTCCGGCCAGTTAACCGGAAGCCCAACTTCACGGATTTTTTTTTTTCAGTTTCTGGCAATTTTTTTTTTTTTATAAAATGACTCTAATGATTTTCTTACAAAAACTTAGAAACACACTTGCGCAGATTTACAGGCCAATTTCAGTTTTTAAGTGAACAATGTATTCTGTGAAACTGTGGAGTGGGTAGTAGTGAGAAGTAAAGGGGCCTTCGATTACATTAGATTAAAATTCTCGGATGGGCTATATCCCGGCACTGCAGCCAACATAGGCTTCCTGTGCCATTGCCGATGGTGTAGTGTGTGAACCCTTCTCTCCTAAGGAGATTAACGGCTTTCACCACTACATCTTTTTGCATTACTATCTCCCCAGTTCTCAGAGTACCAAATGTTTCTACTGCAATTTAGATATTGCCGCGCAATCAAATAAAAGGTGGTGGATCGTTATCCTTCACCAGCTAACACACAGTCTGCATAAGAATTCCGAGCTTATCAGCCCCACCTTATACAAATGTTTTCTGAACCTACGGTGTCCTGTAAGTCGCCCCGTGATCTGGTTCCCACTCAGGCTAAGGGTGGTAAGGCCTTAGGCTACCTATCTTTAATTTCAATATAGTACAATGTATCATCCGATGAAAAATATAGAAACTAAACATTTAATAAAAATCCAGATTTTTTTTGTTAAAGAAAGTTTAATCAATCAGCATTACGAGAATTGCATTAAGAGACAGAGGCGTATGAGTGTTCCACATCAGATTTAATGCAATCCTGGCAAATTTTTATCGATGTATATATGTTTTGAAGTTTCCCCTGAATGAGAAAATAAATAAAAAAATCGCAAGAAAGCCCAAAAATTCCACTCAATCTGGAAAAGAGGATTTTTCAGTTTTATTTTTGAGATTTTCTCGTTTACGCTCCACAAAGATAGTTTCTTAACAGTTTTATTTCGAAACTTTTGTCGAAATAAATTTGTTTTTAGAAGCGTTGTGAAAGAAGTTCCCCCCCCCTCTAATGTGCCAAATCATTATAATATTAAGATCTTCCAAATTGTGTAACACAGAAAGCAACTGAATATTTAGTAGAAAATCCCAAGTTTGGAGGAAATCTGTCATTTAAAAAAAAAAAAACAGAATTGCAGTAAGAGAAAATTGTAAGAGTGTGAAAAATATTTTAAGAAACTAATTTGAACTACTTATCTAAACTCAATTTAAGAAATTATGTTTATGGACACAATAGTCCATGAAGAGCCAAGGCTTGCCGGACGGCGATTTTGAAAAAGTATTACCACCAAAAAAATAATATCCAATTAACACTTACCAATTATTTGAAAATTCTTGGAGAAAGATATACAAAAGAATTAATAAAAAAAAAAAGCTATAATAATGGATAAGATGAAGTTTGTCTGTATATCCGCAGACAGTCACTTGAAACAAAGAGAAGAAATTCACGGAAAACTTTTTTATTGAGAAAAGATAAACTGTTATCATGATGAGACTTTTTATCACTCTTATCAAGCCGAAAAAAAAAAATAATTTTTTAATACTACATAGGAAATTTAAAATACAATATTATCAGTAGCAACTTTTATTTAATTTTGTTTGTTTGTTTCCTTTTTATCATTTATTTAGCGCAAACACAAAGGAAGAAAGTAAAAAGAAAACTAGTGATAAGAAACAGCGAGTGGAAAAATATAGTGTTTCATAGAAATATGGTTCTTATTTATATTTTTCTCAAATCAATCTGGTTTGAAGCACTTACATATTTTTTTTTTTTTTCTACGACAATCACAGATACAATTTTCTTCGATTTTGAAATTTTTACGCAAGATTTAGATGATGTTTCTGCAAATTGGGAATTCTGGTGATGCTTTTAACCCTGGCTTAATGATATGGCATTTTAGAGAAATATTTACATAGCAGAAAATTTAAACCCACACAGAATCCTACAAAAAAAAGCTCTTAGATAATGTTCCTAAATAAAAATGCTAGGTCGCTTATTCATGATTATGTGTATAGTTGTTCTAGAATAGAAATTTAAATAAGATAATTTTGGAGCCAAGTGAAACACTCAACGACCTTCTTTTACATATGCAAGTACAATAATATATAAAATGATATAGTTTCGTTCCATTCAAATCTTACATATTTGTAGAAACATAAATTTAGAGTTAGTGGGGAGGGATCTAAATACCTACCCAATAAAGGTCCCAAATGGCCCAACTTCATATGACATTCCGTAAACAATTTTTTCGGGCAAATGTTACAACCACAAAAATAAGTGATAGGTATTTATACATATGTACATAGTATACGAAGTTTAAGGAAAATCTTTGGAGTCGTTTACGAAAAAATTAGGAAAAACTGAAAAAAGCATTGCCAAAGTAAAGTCGCACTTCGGGTTGATGGATTTTGCCCAAAATCTTACTTGTCAAATGTAGTGGTAAGACTTGAACGAAATATCAAGTTTGAACTTTCAGCGAGCTTCGTTTTTTTTTAAGATATTCTGTTACAACACACATACAACGGGCAGACCATTTTGCTAGAAACCATTTTTTTTCGTACCCTGGGAGCCCCAAAACATGTATTGCCGGTGAATATTCAATTTCGAACACTTGGCATGAAGGCAATACATACTTCCTCTTAACTAGGAGTAACAGAAAGTAAAAATTCAGTTAATTCGTAATTACGGCTGATTGTTTTTTTTTTTTGTTCCAGCTGATAGATATTGACCGAAACCTACCAGACACGAATTTTTTACTCCTAGTAAGAGAAAGTATGTATTGCCATCATGCCAAATTTGAGATATCGACTTTCACCGGAAATACACGTTTTGAGGTCGAAAAAAAGTGATTTTTAGCAACTGGTCTGTGTGTCTGTCTGTGTGTGTGTATGGGACAGCATATCTCAAAAACGAAAAATCACAGAATGTTCAAACTTAATATTTCGTTAAAGTGCTACTACGAGACCTTAGAAAAATATTTTCGTAAAAATCATTCAACCGTAAGTGCCATTTGAAAACAAATAATTCGTCTTTTTGTGATTTTCTCGAAAAAATGGCTTCAACGATTATCTTATCTTTAAAGTGGAAATGTGAATTTCACTTGTAAAGGGCTAGCACTTTTATTTGAAACATTTCTCCGGGTAACGTCATTTTAAGGAGGCTTTTGGTGGAGGGACGTAGTGTTATTATTGTTGATTATACAATTCTACCATGTAAACAAAATTAATTAGTAATAAATAGATTGCCAAAATTCCGAGTTTCAAGAACATTGATAAACCGGAAGTGCGTTTTTACTAAACAGTTTTTCAATTTTTGCGATTTTCACTATATAAGCACCGACGAATTTCGTAAATTTTGATATACTAACTATAAAACTTGTCAGTTACAAGTTTGTAAGCTAAGCTGCAATAAGAGAAAGTTGTGTGAGTGTTTCAAAACAGATTTTTTTTTTTTTTTTTACTAATTGGTATTTATTTTTTTAGTTTTTAATAGATATCTGGAAAACCGAAAGATTTTTAAATTTATGTATACAGTACTCTGCTACAAATAATACTTTCATTTTTACCTACTCTCGTATAATACTTATATTTAAACATTTATTTCTGGAAAATTCATTTTCGTCTGATTCCGCGGGAGATTATGAGAGATTTCATTTTCCTTTATACTGGTGTCAGTATATTATGCGATGACATCACACAGATATACAATAAAAGGCAGGTTCTTCGCCGACATTTCTATTTCAAAATAAAACTAAAAAAGCTAAATTTCGATTTTAAATCGATCTATTTTGTAAACATACACAGTATTGACCTTCTAAATACCTAGTCATTTACAGTACCGACAAAAGTGGGGAATTTATTTTTCTGGCAACAGAACAATGTTGGTACACTTGGTTCATGTTTACATTTTACTCTTGTTTTTGCTTTTATTTCTTTTTAATAGAAAACAAAATAAGAGGAATATTCCACGGAAAATTACTTAATTTATTAAGAGAAATAACAATTAAAAATAAACTTTTACTACGATAACAAATTTAAGCGGAAATTATTGAACAGTTCAGATTACAGGTTAGAGGAACCGTATGCTTATCAGAAATATATGTAAAATAATGATAACAAGAATCCGTTTCCATTTTCATAAGAAACTGTGCTTCCTTATGTATATAAATCTATGGTTCGTTTACTTACCATAGAAGATAAAAAAATCTGGTGTGAAACACTCACACGACTTTCTCTTACTCCTTTGAATACAATTACATTGTATAAAATGATAAATTTTCTTTGAACTCTAACTTCACGTATTTGTCCTAACATAAAAACGAAGGCAGCGGGGTTAAGGACCAAACTATACTAATCTTGGCATATAGAGAGAACTGATGATTATATTGTGGCCCAGTAGAGCGCTCTAAAAACACTGTACCAACTACATAGAATAAAATTTCAAATTTGACGCCACAAGTTCGGCACAACTTTCCAAAATAATTGATTGGGAGATTAGGGGAATAATAATTTAAAGAAATTCGTAATAATCGTTTTCCAGAAAATCGCCAAAACTGGACAATCCTTTCAGTAAAGTTTAAATATTAATTCCAGTTGACCGATTTTCATCAAAATCTTATTGCCTGGTCCCGTGCTATTGATGTTATGGAGAGGGTAAAACTGATGTGGTATTTTAGAAGAAAGCATAACGCTACTGTTCCCCCACATACCCACAAAAAATCAATTTTTCCGGATGAATGTTTCAAATAGAAGTGATAGGTAAGTTTCGTGAGGATCCGATAAAAAACTCACTTGAGTTTCCGGGTTGAGACCGCGTCGGTGGTTTGCTAGAAACCGACGTTTCACCTACATTGCAATGAGCCGTTTCAGGGTCGTTATACCTTGCAAGCCAACGGAGCAATAGCACGTTTTACATTTAATCTACAAATGTCCACAACTTGACAAACATAGAAGACATTTAATACGTCACATTACGACGGCAGGAAATGGGCTGTCGATTGCAAGATCGTTACATCGAACTAAAGAAATTTTACCATCACTGAAAAACATATTTATAAAAAAAAAAGCACCTTTTTGAACACAGGGGCCCCGATCGCAATACTTTGAGATTGTAAAAGATAGAAGAAAGAAAATGTTGCAAATTTTTGTAAAGTTGTTTGTTTATTTGTGAGATATAAAAGTGTTAAAACGATAATGAAAGCATTCGATCATGGTTTTTTATGAATGAACACAATTCATTAACAAAGTTATATTGTAGAAGGAGGTGTGGAACTTTTCCCATATTTAAAAAACACTTAAAAATTGTTGTTTTATCTATTTTTTTAATTTATATTGTATTAATCGATCAACTGATAATGTCAACGTTGAATGGATCGTTGTAATAATTTATTAAATAAATCAACAATCTGGTGACATGGCGTTTGGAAAACTTACACGCCATTTTTTTACTGCATTTCACGCCAATTCTTATTGTTGTAAAAACTTTTTACTTCCTTTTACACACTGCGTCTGTGGTGTGCGAGTGTTTTAGTGTCTGCAAGCAAGATATCTCAAACAACTAGCGCTCAAACTGGATATTCTCTTTAGTATAGTACCATAAAAAAAACCAGACAGAGGTTTTTGTTAACCCGCAAAGCGGAAATACTTTCAGAGATATTTACCACGATAGCGCTTCTTGTTGTGGTCATCGACCGCTGTCGGGCGCTCGCCCATCTTCGGGATGTTTTTGTCAAACAGTGTGATAACACAGACTTGCAGAGAGCAAATTTATCAATTAAAGTGTTTCGCGAGTGTATCAACTAAATATGCTCTGTGCAAGTCTATGTTATCACACTGTTTTGACAAAAACATCCTGAAGATGGGCGAACGCCCGAAACCGGTCGATGACCACAAAAAGAAGCAGGCTATCACGGAAAATATACTACAGAGCGTACTACGGTCTATATAAAATAATGAGGAGCAGCCTGGTCAACCGAGGAACAAAGATCCAGATGTATAAGACCTTGATAAGGCCTGTCGTGACCTACGCAAGCGAAACATGGACATTGAATAAGGCAGCTTGTGAGAGGATTGACAGGTTCGAGAGGCGAGTCCTAAGACGGATCTTTGGGCCGAAAAGGGAAAACCAGAGCTGGAAAAGAAGGCCAAATCAAGAGGTGTACGCCCTGTATGGGGAGCCAAGCATCACCGCGTTTGTGAAGGCCCAGCGGCTGAAATGGTATGGGCATATATGCCGGATGTCCGAGGAAAGGATAGCAACAAAGGTGCTAAAAGGAAAGTGGCACGGCTCTCGCCCCCGGGGACGTCCGAAGACCAGGTGGGTGGACAATGTGAGGGCGGATATGAGAAAGATAGGTTTGAGGGCCCACCTGGTGAATGATAGGGTTGAGGGGTCTACCCGCATAGAGCAGGCCATGGACCGTCTCGGTCTGTAGTGCCCATAGAAGAAGAAGATCACGGAAAATATGTGTGATGCTGTCCAGCTCGGCGGAACCAACCACAACTACGGAAATACTTTCTTTTTCAGGAAAATTGATTTTTACTTTCTCTTACTCCTCGTAAGAGTATGTATTGCAATCGTGTCAAATTTTTTCTGTTCAAAGAGGTTTCTGGAGGTGGTGGGGGGGGAGGAGCGTCAGTGATGGGTTATAAACTTGATAAGAGTATATTTTATTCTCCAATTTTTTCTCAAATATAGCGAGCGGGAAATTTAAATGCAATAACAGAAAAGGAATGCGAAGAGACAATGACACTAATACTGGAGGGGATCAGCAGTATATATCATGTATTAAATTAGAACACAATACTACCTGCAGGACACTTGCATTGTCTAGAAAATAAAGAAAGAAAAAAGAAGCAAATACCTGAGGACAGTTCCGGCCAGGGAAACCGGTCTTTCAAGTCTGGTTATGGTTGAGGAATAGTAATTTAAACAATAACATCCCTCGCCCCCATTCACAATAAATGTCCTGAATTACATAGAATCCCATTGGGCTATTGATAGTGCAAAAAAAAAAAATCTGGTGTGAGACAATCACAGTGATTTTCCCTTGATAATGGTGACGATAAGTATATGGATTCCCAGAAAATAACAGGTATTTCAATACAGTGCACTCCAGCCTTATCAATCTCCAACAACAATTTAAATCTAATAAGAATAGATTCCCCCAGTAATGCAACAATTTAATCAAGAAAATTTCCTTTAAAATGTCTACAATGTTCAGTTGAGCTGGCCACTAAAATGATGGTGGGGATTTTACTTGTATATCAGAGTGGCATTGTACACAGCGATCTATGTCAAAACCAACAAAGCTTGTCCATTATCACAGATCTTTGCTCGAACTGGCCTCCACCATTGAGATGTATTTCTTTGGTCGTAAAGATACAATTGGCAGGAAAAAACCAATGTGTATGCACTCTAATGGTGGGGGGCCGTTCGAGCAAGATCTGTAATTAATGAGGAGTAAAATTTATAATAAAATAGTACTTTTCTTCTTATTCAATCAAAAAACCGTTATAATATCATTTTGAAATTTCTTATAGAAATCATGTTTTCATTCATAACTTGTAAATATCGCTCAAAGAAAAAAACCGTTCAAGTAAATTTTTTCTTACAAAAAATAGTGGAATCTATTTCTTAAATAAAAACCACACCTCCCCATTTGAAAAAATGAAGTTGGTGCCTGTATCTCGCTTCTGGAAGTACCGAAACAAATTTACAAATTAAATTTGGATTTCTAACAAAAAACTACGGGGACACGTATTTTTTAGTTTTTTTCTAGCTATCTTAGTTTCCGAGAAAAAGTCGTTATCCATATACCTTGGGACACCCTCTATATATTCCTCTTCATTAAACTATATTCTTATTAGTATAAAGACTCGTCAAATTTCCTATCGCCCCCCGCATGAAAATACCATCACAAAACACAGTGCTTTCTAACTTACACTATATAACACCTTCACTAAAAGACTTAATTTTAAAGTTTTTTTCAATGACATTATTACTTTCTCTTACTCCTAGTAAGAGGAAGTATTGTAATCGTGTGAAATTTTCGATATCGAGTTTTCACCGGAAATACACGTTTTGAGTTTTGAGGTCCCCTGAATTCATAAAAGTGGTTTTTAGCAAATGGTCTGTGTGTGTGTGTGTATGTGTATGTGAAGAGCATAGCTCAAAAATGAAAAACCGTAGAAAGTTGAAACTTGATATTCCGTTTAGGTATCACCATGGGATCTACAGTACGTTATCTGTCAAAATTCCTCAACCGGAAGTAACACTTTACTAATTTTTTTTTTTTTTTACTTTTTTGCGTTTTACTCAAAAATGGCCCTGACGATTTTCTTGAAACGTTTTATATAAACTAAACATACAAAGATCTACAACTTTTATTTAAAACATTTCTCTCGGAAAATTCATTTAAGGACACTTTTCTAACAAACCTAACAAGAAACAAAAATCTAACAGAACTTAATAATACCTCTTACAGCAGTAAGAGAAAATAAAAAGCAAAACAAAAAACCTATATTTAGTGTCAAAAAAGGGTAAAAAAAATAAACGACTGTCTTCATCTTTCTTGACCTCATCTATAGATGAAAAAAAAAGGAAATAAAGAAATAATGTAAACATAAAATGAGCAATTTGTTATTTAAACAGCTGATTTGAATAAATTAAAACATCTGATCTAAATTTTTAAAACAAACGGTTTTATTTTCTTGGATCGGTATTTATAGGCTCATCTTTTTTTATTCCCTTACATAACCTCTGCTATAACCTTGGCAAGGTTGCCAAATAGAATTCAATATTACCATAAACAATAGATATATATAAAAGAAATTAGAAAAAGCATTTGCAAGGTAAAAAATGATTTTTTGCTGTTTACTTATATAAAAAAAATATAAAAACAACTTCAAAGCTAATTTCATAAAATAAAAAAAATGCTGAAATGAAACACTCACATGACATTCTCTCAGAAGTAATTAATAGAATTTATTGGACGAATTTTCTTTAAAACCTACAATGTTTAGTTGTGCTGGACATAAGTAAAGGTGGTAGGAGTTTTACATGTGAAACTTGTATGTATGTGGCAGCACCCAGTGAAGGCACTTTCCTCATACTCCATAGTCTCGAGACGGGTATGGGCTGCCGAACTGCCCTACCCGAGATGGGTGCTCGGAATAAGCTGACACTCGCCTGGGTGTCGGGACATGCGGTGGTTTCTGGACAATGAGAGGGCGAATGTCCTAGCGAGGGAAGGTTAGAAGGATACCTTCTTAGATCCCTGAATCCATCTGCGGGAAAGTCCTGATTCAAACTGCTATCAAAAGTTTGAAGAACAGCGTCTGCAATGGTGGCAGAGAACATCAGGCCAACAGCAGGCAAAAATTCTTTATTAAAAGACATCTGCCTAAAATTCACCAGGGACCTACTGAACTAGAGCCGAAGGGATATAAGGTTAATAGTGGGTGTATTAATGGGGCATACACCAACTACTGCTTGCAGACAACACGCTAAGCCGATTCTGCAAGGCCGAGGAATCCGGGTACATATCCTCCTCAAATTCCTCAACTTGTGCAAGTTTACCAGGATCGCAATATTTCCTCTTTTATACGATAATAACTTTATTTTTGTGCCTTTTTATACCTAAATCCGTTTGATTCCGATTTTTTTCTGAACCCAAACTGTTTACCTTTGAACAAAATAATCAACACATTTATTTTTCTCAATGTGAGAAAAATAAATATATCTTGTGAGAAAACACTCGTACAACTTTCTCTTACAGCAAGCCTTATAATGTCATAACACATTATACGACACAGTAGCTCCCAGATGGTTACCATCTAAACAACTAGGCCGCGCTACTATTAATCCCAACAAAATGAAAACAATCAGTTTAATGGTATAAACTCAGAGACACAATACTCATATATACTATCAAACTTATCAGCGAAAATTAAGAAGTGGGCCAACTGGTTTACAAAACTGAAGAGAAAAAGTAAATAATAATAAAACAAATTAAAAAAAAACAACAATTAAGAAATTCCATTTAGACAGGTAGATAAATAATGACAAAGCACGTGATGTTCACGTGATCTCTGCAGACAAAATAAATATCTCTCTAATAAGGGTCAAAAACATGCTCTGCGAATTGAATTTAAGAACTTTTTCTAACTTGAAAGTAATTAATTATTAATTAAAAATGTAAAATCTATATATATTTATATATATGGATGTTGGTGGGTGCGCGCGCGTGTGTGTGTGTAGGTATGTGTGTCTTTCTCATTCTCTCTCACTCTATCTCTCTCTGGGTGTGAACAAAATATCTCAACTGCAAGGGCGAGTTTCTTAATGTTTTTACATTTCTCTTACTATTAGTATGAGGAGATATTGTAATCGTGTCAAATTTTCGATTTCAAGGTTTCACCGGAAATATACGTTTTTAGTCCAAAAAAGTGGTTTTTAGCCGTCGGTCTGTGTGTGTGGGGGCTTAATATTTCGTTAAAGTGCTACCAGGAGACCTAAGTATTAGCTTTTCATAAAAATCGTTCAACCGGAAGTTACACTTTATCGAATGGTTTCTTTCAGATTTTGTTATTTTCTCGAAAATGGTTCCAACGATGTTCGTTAAATTTTTTATCAAGAAAATTAGTAAACGGAAAGCGGGTTTTTACTTAACAGTTTTTTCAGTTTTCGCGATTTTCTACACACAAAAAAACTCGGACGAATTTCATTAAATTTGGTATACTAATTATAAAATTTGTTAATTATAATTTTGTAATCTGCACTAAGAGAAAATTGTATGAGTGTTTCACAACAGATTTTTTTCTAATAATCATGTGTTTGTTCTTTCTTGCTTAAAGAAAAAAAGAAAAACCAAATTTCTAAAAGCCTACAATAATTTATTTTATTTCAAATTACTTTGAAATTTGCTCAACCTTTCGGCGAAACATTCGCCATTTTCAAGAGGAAGAAATTTTCTGTTTTTTTATTTTGTATATTTAATATATCAACATCTATTATATCACATTCCATATATAAGTTTTTCAATTATAATACACATAATCATATTATAATTCCTTAAACTTAATCTTTTTCACTGTATGAAACTATGTAAAATAAAATGTATATGCTCTTGAAAATGGGGAGTGTTTCGCCTAAACGTTCAGCTAATTTCAAAATAATTTGAAATAAAATCAATTATTGTAGGTTATTAAAAATTTTTACTTTAACCAAGAAGCCACAAACACATAATTATTAACTATAAAATATAATAGCCTACAACACTCCACTCTAATAGATTGTTTTTTTTTTGCGATTATTTTTTAAACTTCATATACACGACCTATATATATAGATATCTATATCACTTTTATTTGGAACATTTTGCCGGGAGGAAGCATTGATAGAATTTCAAATTTGAAGAATAACTTTTAACCGGAAGTGGTATTTTGCAAATTAAGATTTTTTTTTTCAGTTTTTCGGAATTTTCACGAAAAGTACTATAGAGCGATTTTCTTAAACTTGATGTGCTAATTTATAGATAGGAACTTATCACTTTCATCTCGAACATTTTTCCGACAAAAAAACTGACTTTAGGGTGTTCTGCGAAATTTTGTGATGTTACAAATTTCAGATGTTATTTTGCTTTGTTCAATTCTGTTGACGCCGTTCTATTGCACTAGAAATGTAATCACACTTCAAACTGCACTTTCCTAAAAGTTCATTGAGTAAAACATTATTACTTCTAAGAAAACCGTTCAATTAAAATTCTACGAATCGTAATATTAACAATTTGTATAAAACATGTTTTTATGTTAGAATTGTTTGTTTTTTTAATACAAATATTAATTAAATTCATAAAAAGGATTATAACTGTCAAACTCTATTGCGCGGAACAAACACACGTACAAACAGAGAAACATAAAGGTTTCTATATTTATTTACAAAGACGAAATTAGTGTTGAGGTCAAGGTCGTTTGGATAGCAATAATATATAACGTCACATGTGTGTTAGTTTTTTTTTTTTTTTTTTTTAGATTTAGTTATCATACTTACTTTTATTGATTTTATTTATTATTTCAATGAAAACAGCTGTTAAAATTGTTTTTTGGAGCTAGTTCTCTTTATGTTCTAAATACATATGTACGTCCTTGAAAATTACGCGATTTTTTATTTTTTTTCTTACTTTTTTTCCTAATTTTAATTGTAATAAAATTCAATAAAAAAAATATATATAAAAACAACAATCTGATGTGAACCACTCACGCGACTTTCTCTTATTCTGTTAACAAAATAAAGTGTTTATAAAATACCAAATTTTCTTTCATCTTCAAATTTGAAAATAAACACCACAAATAAATTATTATTTTTTTTGGTGGAGAGAGGAGTTTCAACGAGAAGTGATAGGTATTGTGTGTAAATAATATAAGAAGGTTTAAAAAAAAAATCATTGGAGCGATTTCGCGAAAAATCGCGTAAAAATTGAAGAAGGCAAAAAAGGTCAGGAAAGACGTACTTCCGGTTGATGGAATTTCCCCGAAAGCTTCGTCAGATGCGGTGGTAGTAAACAGTTGTTAGACGGAATACCAAGTTAGAGCAATGTTTTGGAGATATTTTGTTCACTGTATATTCAGACCGTTGGCTAAAAAATAATTTCCCCGCACTCAGGGGACTTCAAAACATTCGAGTATTTCCGGTGAACATTTTGTTTCCTCTTTGAAACCAGGAGTTAGAGAAAGTAGAAATACTTGTACGAAACACTCATTCGACTTTTTTATTTTTCCCTTGTTGGCCAATTATTTTTTGTTTTTCAAACTCGGAAATAAAAGACGGGATTTGTTTTAATAAATTATAGGTGATTGTTCTTAATATGTACATTGTACCCCGAGGGGAAATGGGCTAACTATTCTTCAGAGGATCTTGAGTGTCCTTGCGGGTGTCTTAGGCTTACACACAATACTGTTACAGTAAACTTTCTTTTTTAACCTATGACGCAACCATTGGCTAAAGGACGAAGGCTTGCCAGATGGCGATATATTTGGGAACGTGTGGTAAGCACGCCCAGTTTTCTCGCCGTATAGTTTTGACCTTTGCTAGGTGGGGAGCGAACCTAGGTATAAACTATAGCTTCCCATTTTTTCTCATGATGTTGGGGGCCAATACCAACTTTGCCACTCACGGGAATCGAACACAGTATTCTCGCATCCAAGGCTAATGCGCTAGCAACAATACGTGAGGACACACTACACTTATAGAAACTGCAAATTTGATATAGTATACAAAATACACGGGTTTAGCGAGCCCACAAGCAATATAAACTATAAAGAAACGTACATTATTTTAAAAATGGCTTACAAAAAGCAGGAAGCATAAGGATCCACAGCTTTTTCCTTGAGAAAATCAATTTTCTAGTGAAATCATTACAAATAAAAAAAATGGCAAGAGTTTCCTGTGAGCAGCACAGAGTTTGGAGAAAATCATCCAAGGACGTTATCCGAAACAAACAAACGAAAAATTCAGTAAAGTAGTACTTCCTGTTGAAGTTCATAGATGCCGATCGTAACCTTGCATTCGGCGGTATGCAATAGTAGCAGCCCAAAAGGGAATATCAAATTTGGAGTTTCAATGTTTTTATTTTGGAGTTATGAGGCCGCCATAAAACCGATACTTTCGGTTGAAAACTTTATTTCAATAATCTGTCAAGTATGCACGATTTTCTCTTATAGCAGTAAAAGCAAATAACAATATTATGTAAACAAAACAAAACAAAATAAATAAAAACTCGGAAGTGCTTATCTCAATTCAGTAGCGCGTCCATCTCTGTGAATGACCTAATTATCAGAACGTTCACTTTATTCATTTCAATATTTACTAATCGATAATTAAAAATACAGCATTTCCTAATCATTCACTAACACTAAGAGAAAATAGAAAAATATGATGTAAAACATTCACACGATTTTGAATTTTTTACTATAATGTTTTAAAGCCCTGACTGACAAATTTACTAAAAAGTCGGTATTTTTCTACTTTTCTGTTCAGTTCTCTTAACTTTCACCAGGTGAAGGAACCATAATATATATACCGATTAAGTCTTATAATCAAAGAAAAACTAGAAAAATCTTTGAGTCATTTTGTTTTGTTTGAAAAGACCGCGAGAAACAACATTAAAAAAAAAATTGGTGTGAACTCTCACAACTTTCTCTCACCTCAGTTTGTAAAATTGTAATTGGTAAATTTTATAGTTAGTTGACCAAATTTAATGAAATTAGTCGATATTTTTATGGAGAAAATCGCAAAAACTGTTCAGTAAAACCGCACTTCCGGCTTACTAATTATCTTGACTCTCGTAATTTTGGCCATCTATTTATTTCTAATTAATTTTCTTTGGATGGTAGAATTGTACAAACGACTAAGATAGCACTTTAGAGGAAAACATAACCCTAATCCTCCCCCAAAAGTCCCCTTAAATGACTTTACTCGGGCAAATGTCAAATTAAAGTTGTAGCTCTTTATATGTATAGTGCATACGCAGAACTTACTGTCGGATTCCATTGTGATAACTAAACAGAATATCAAGTTTGAACTTTTGTTTTTGAGCAATGCTGTTCACACATACACACCATTTTTTAAAAACCACTTTGTTGGACTCAGGGTACCTTAAAAGTGTATTTCCGGTGAAAACTCAATATCGATAATTTGACACGATTACAACACTTTCCCCGTACTAGAATTAAGAGAAAGCAATCAGTAAAGTCGCACTTCCGTTCAAAAATTTTGCGATTTTCTTCAAAGCGGCTCCAATTTAGAGCACGTTCATTTTAATTAAAAAAACTATTTTATTGGTATTGTGGACAAAGTTGCTGGACTTTATCTCTAAACTTGCTGCTTCATTATATAAAATGTTTATATAAACAAAAAAAATCAACTTTGAAGAAATTTTTGTTCCGATTCCGGCAAGAGAAATTTACTAAATAATAATAAATCAAAAATTCCGAGATAATAAAAAGAAAATTTAATGATATGAAAGAAAAATATAATCAGTAGTGTTTATACAAAGAAAAATAAAACAAGCCTCTCTAGAGTACGTGTTTACAATGATCACCATGGAAACAGACAGGTTATTCCAGGTTTATAAAACTAAAACGTTAGTTAATTAAAAACAAAAATGAGTACCAACTTAGGTTTTTTTTTTTTAATTTTTAGCTGTCCCATTTTAAAATTCTAAAAAAAAAATAGTTAAAATTCTTATCATATTAATTAATTTAAAAAAAAATACTGAAATATAACAAGTAATTTGTGTAGTAAATAAAACAAGTTCTTTATTACTTACGTATCAGTAGAAAGAAGATGATAGATAACTTTTGTAACAGTGCAGGGAAGGTGATAATCAAAACAGTTACGATCTCTGTATGGCAGAGTTGCGTACGATTGCCAACTATGTTTCTTTGGCAGTGTTTGGGTTTGTGAAGGTTTTGTTGACTTCCACCCTACCACCACTGTTTGTCCGTCGAGTATGACAGCGATAACTGCGCGCGCATCTCCTTATGCCCTCTATAGCCATTTAATTACACCTTCTTTTTACTTTTTTTTTTTCTCTTTAAATACCTTTAAACATAAAAGATAAATACAAAAATAATTAATATAGAATTATGTTATATGTGGGCAAATTAAGTAAGAACAAAAAATAATAAATCAAATACATAACATTTCTCTTATTGTAATTTTCCCGGTTTTTATTAACAAATTTTCTCAAAACTGGTGTTACCGCTAAATATTGAGGTTTTCCTAATACTACAGGTGTTGGGAAGCTAGCTCTGACACAGACAGCTAATAACATGTTTTATTGTACGGTATTCTGGCTAACAACCTGCCCTATGGAAGCCCTTATGTCTTTCTCTTCCTGCACTTTACACCAGTTATTGTTAGCAACAAATGTTTCTTCCAACTTCTAACTACCTTATTCTATGATTAGTTGTCTTTCATGGGATATCAACGGAGGTAAATCTAAACTTAACATTAAAATCAATTTTTCTGAGAAAAGTTTAAACTTACCCTTCACCTAAAACTCCTCAGCATGAACTTGCTCGGAAAAAGTTTCAAATAAAAGTGATAGGTCTCTGTATTTATGCATATCTGATTTAATAGGTTCAACATAATTGATTCTGATTAATATTATTATGAATGACAGAATCGTATAATAAACTAAAACAATACTTTAGACTGGCATTATAACCCTCATCCTACCCCTCCTCGATGATATGTTTGAAGAAGTTGTAGCTGTTGGTATGTGCACTTACTTAATAATAAACAAGTTCAAAGAAAATCATTGCAGCCGTTTTTGAGAAATCTCAGAAAAACTGAAAACTCCTATCTGGCAAAGCGGTACTCTACCAAGTTGGCAACCTTACTGTCAGGGCCCCTGATGGAACTTAAATGTACTAATTAAATTCTAACTTTCTGCGATTTTCTCTTCTTTTTTTTAAAAAAAAATAATTCTAAAAATCACTTTTTCGAACTCAAGAGACCTCAAAACATGTATTTCTGGTGAACAATCAAATTTTAGAAATTTGATCACACGTTCTCAATACTACTTTATCTTATTTGTGAATTAACTAAAAAAAAAATTTCATTTTTATTAAATTAAATGTATTATACAATATCCAACATTTGAGACAATTTTTTAATTACATAAAGAAAAGTGTAGTAAAAAAGGAAAAGTCGTTTCAAAGTTTTCACACGAGAATTTTTTTTAATACTATTTATTATTATCTACAGGTGCACGGGAGAAGTTATGTTAAAGTAATATTATGACTCAGTGATACTAATATAGCTGTGAGCTAATTAAGATAATGTAAATTGTAAAACTCTATTATTATTATTATAAACGGATGTTTTATAAGTATTTAACAATGATTAATAACAATGGGTAAAAATTTATATAACACCTGCAATTATTATAATATCTGATAACAGTTTAATCTATACAGTATTAAATTAATTAATTATTCAATTAAATGTAAGAAAAATAATGAATACAATTTACAGCTTTGAGATAATATGTTGTTTATTAACCAAATAAGTGGCCTTTTATCTCAAAGATAAATTACCAAACTTATCGAGAGAATTAATCCATAAAAACTCAAGGGTGACAAAATAAATATCTGCTTTGTATAACAATGATGGGTAATATGATGATATGCCTTGGAGAAAATTCCAAAAATTCTCAGAAATGTATTCTGTAAATTCTTACTTCCGGCTATTCATAAAACTTGATTTTTTTTACAGTAATGAATACTGCCACAGAATTCAAGAAAATCTTGGAACCGTTTCAGAATAAAGTCAGCAAAATCGCACTTCCGGTTATCAATTTTAATTGAAAACATCGTGTAGAATACAATGGTTATGTCTTAATGGAATAAGAAATTTTGATTTTCCTGCGACTTTTCGTTTTTGAAATATTTTTCAGATTTTTACTTTCTCTAATTGTTGGTAAGAGGAAGTATTGTAAGAAATTTTTATTTTTTTAAATTGAGTTTCACCAGAAAATTCATGTTTTCAAGTCAAAAGCGAAATAGTGTAAAAAGCAATGTTTTTAGTGAATAGTCTGTACATGTGTGTCACGTATATGTCTGAAATGAACGTGTGTGAACAAAATATTTCAAAAAGGAAAAAATCTGATGTAAAATTTCTCACATTACTTTCTCAAATACAATTACAATGTTCAGTTGGGCTGGCCATAAAAATAGTGGTGGGGAATTTACTTGTATACCTGAGCGAGCGGCTTTATGTGGAGTGCTCTATGTTAAAAATCAAGAAAGTTTGTGCATATTAAAATTTAAAGTAATTGACAGACCCCCTAATACCCCTCTAAAATCAATTTGTTATCAAAATGTTATAAAGTGATAAGTTTCTATTTATGCAACAAGCATTCAAACTTTAAAGAAAATCGTTGTAACTGGTTTTGAGAAAATTCCAAAAACTCAAAAACCTACTATATTCTGTAAAACTGCATTTCCGGTTAAACGATTTTCTTCAAATTTGGAATTCTATCAATTCATCTTATTTGTGTTGTGTAGGAGCTACAACTATATATTATACTGAAATATACTTTAGTGGAAAGCAAGACGCTACCGTTCCCTCAGAACTCTCTCAAAAAAAAAACAAATTTTCCGCGGGGAAATGATTTATAATAGATAGGCATTATATGAAATTTAAAGAAATCGAGAAAATCACGAGAAACTGAAGAAAGTATACAGTAAAGTCGCACTTCCGGCTGACGGATTTTGCCCGAAATCTTCGTGTGTGATGCACTGATACTACCTACCCGCGACTTTTCGTTTTTGAGATATTCCGTTAACACAGACACACACACATGCACTTACATACAGACCATTCGCTGAAAACATTTTTATCGTACAGTCAGCGATTCCAACTTAGTACAAAATAAAAATAAAAGAATCACAGGTACTTGATATTCCATTTAGGTATAACCAACCCAACTGTCAGAGTTGGAACAAAAATCCACTTCAACCGGAAGTGCGTCTTTACAGAATAATTGTTTTTTTCGGGTTTCTTGCAATTTTCTCCAAAATGGCTTCTAGCCATTTGTTTAAGCTTTTTTGGTTTAAACTTCGCATACTAAAAACACACTTAAAAGCCTAAAAAAAAAAATGATTTGAGGGTTCTATTAGTAAAAACTGCCGTTCAAGTTTTACTAAAGGGATGAGGTAATGGGCGCTGCTATTCAATGTAATCATGTTCAGGTAAACAAGACTAACTAGACATACAGAAATTTAATCAATTAGAGCTGTAAATTGTTGCAGTTAGAGAAAATCGTGTATTTCGCATCAGATTTCATTTTGTTAATACCAGTTTCATGAGAGAATTGAAAAAGGAAATATTCTGTCCAAGAAATGTCCAAATTTATATGGCCGGCAATGAACATGACCTAAACTATTACTAAACACCTGGCAAGCAAATAATTATTATTATGACAGGGTCTAATAATTAAAATGCTATCCAAAAGTGTTTTGACATCTGTCCAAAATTAAAAATAATTAATTCAAACTGCATCTTCGCTTCCAAATGTACAACTTCGATTGCAATTAACGTATCTTCTACAAAGCTGATAATTTAAAAACAAAATTCGAAATCTAGTTTGATTCTAGAATATTCTATAATAGTCACAAGAGTTGTTGAAATTTCTTAACTTTCAGCGAATAAATTATTTGTCTTGATAATTGAAAGATTTAAGCAATATTTACTTCCTGTCAAGGTTAACGTATAAAAAGAATGTATACCAGGCGAAGGCAGAAGAAAGCTTATCAAAGCCGTTCAAAGGAACATAAGTATTAAAGCACGAATGCTATGTGTCGTATGTCATCTCACTTATTTAAAATTTTCCAGGTCAGAATGCTGGCAGAAATTGGAGCGGGAGATTTAGGAGAATGGGGGTGTCGTTAAGGAAAATTACACATACAGTCAATCTGCTCTGCCGACATCAAGTGGTGTTGGTCCAGAATAAGGTGGATTTGGAATATATGATAAGAAAGCTATGAGAGGAATAATGCGATTTGGTGTTATGAGCAATTAATTTCCACAAAATAATGTATATGGCTGTCGAAGCTGGAGTGGTGAGTGATCGGGAAGTTGAAGCGGAAACAAACGAAGGAATATGCAGCTCTAAATTTTGCTATCTATATTGGAAGTAAGGGAAGATCGAAGACGGAAATAAGGTGATTTGTAAAGCGAAGAAAGCAACAAGAATGCTTGCACGAAATTTTGTGGAGTTAAACTCTCTCCAAAAAAAGTGAAAAGAACATTCGATTCTTGAGAGTATACGCCTCGAAGGAGGTGAAACCTGGCAGAGGTCCCAGAAAGACACATGGTTCTGTAGAAGATCCAGAGGCAAAACCAGATTGGACCAAGTGAGAAATGAGAAAATAAGGAAAAATAAAAAAAGGCAGGTTATGTAAAAAAAAAAAAAAAAAAAAAAAAAGGGCCCGAGTAGATGGCCCAAGAAAGTGGTGGAGTGGGTACCACAGGAACGACGGAAGAGAAGTCCCCGAGGCAGCAGTGGCAGGAACGCAGCGAAGTTTAAAAAAAATCGTTCTAGCCGTTTTCGACATTCAGTAAAGTCGCACTTCCGGATGACAGATTTTGCGCGTAATATTCGTGTTTGATGTGGTGGTGGTACCTAAATAGAATACCAAGATTGAGCTTCTTGCGACTTTTTGAGACATTCTCTTACAAAACATTTATTTCCGATGAAAACTCAATTTCGAAAATCCAGTATGATCGCAATACTTCCTCCTACTTAGGACTATGATGAAGTAATAAAATAAAAACATAGTTGTTCTTTCCATAATTCCATAAAAGTTCCTATTTAAAAAAACATAAGAGAAAGTAAAAAATTGTGTGTTCTGATTTCGTATCATTATTGATACCTTTATCTTGTTGAGTTGTTTTATTTATTTATTAGCGCAGATGTTACAGTACTTTGTTACAAAAAATAAATAAATACAATTTGGACCGATAATCAAGATGGCTGTGTAACAGCTGTTTTTATGTTGGCAACCTGAAAAAAATCTAGCGTGAAACATTTCATATTTACAACAGTTAATACACTTATATATAATTTTAGTTTTGAACTTGGAATGTTTATTCAGAATTTAATTGCCCATCAAACAAATGAAATGATGATGGAGGTGCATATTGATTCTCAAGTACGTATGGCAGAGTGTACTCGAATATGCTTACATTATAGTCCAGTAGATGCAGCTTCTATCAAACTGTAATAACGCTTGAGATCCATAGTCATGGATTTCCCAGAACCCATTTTTCTTTAGCCGAAAAGAAGGTTTCAAATAAAAGTGGTTAGGTTTATTAGAATCCTAGTCTGCTTTTAATGTTTTTTGCATGCAATGAGAACAACACATTGTACTGAAGTGTCCCTTGAGAGGAAAGGTTAACGTTTCTGCCTGCTTCCCAGAACCCTCGAATTTTTTTTTTTCTATGTGTACGGAATTTTTCTGCGGTGTTCCCGAAGCAGTGACAAAATCATTTTTTACGGCCAGGATTAGGGAATAGATTAACCCGGTTGTAAGCCTTATATGGAACTCCCAGGTTCGAATCCAGCTGTGCTGCCGTTAGATCTTTTTCTTCCTAAGAGCCTCTACAGCTCACTGTCCGGCGCTGGGCGTGTTGTCTGTAGCTAGATAACACTGCACGGGGGTTGCCAGTGCACTGAGAAGACTCTTGGGGGGGGGATAGATTTTTCATGCCGCAGTGACTAAACGAATCTAATCTAGGTTGCTGGGTTCACGGCAACACAATGGACTGTTTGGAGGAATACCGTGTGGCCAAAAGCACATAAAAGTGTTCATTTAGGGGGATCCCCGTAGCTCATTGTATGTGTAATTGATATGTCAAGTTTAAAGAAAATCGTTGGAGCCATTTTCGTGAAAATCGCAAAAAAGGGAAATAAAACATTCTGTAAAGTGGTGCTTCCGATTGAGGAATTTTGACAGGTAAGTTCTTGCGGGTTTCCTGGTGATACCTAAACGAAATGTCAAGTTTGTACTTTCTGCTATTTTTCGTTTGCTATGCTGTTCACATACAAGTACCCAGCAGGCCATTTTTTATTAAAAACCATTTGTTCCTATTCAGGGAACGTTACGTTTATTTCCGGTGAAAACTCGATGTCGAAAACTTGATCCAATCGCAATACTTCCTTCTTACCAGCAGTAACAGAAAGTAAAAAAAAAAAAAAGTGAACCATAAGTACAGAAATTCATTAAGATAAAGTATTTTCACGCCAGTTTACTTAAGTCCAGGACAATAAATAATAAAAATACAATAATTTAAAAACAGAGAGAGACAAAAATAAATGGCACAATTGTTCCAGGGGTTTTATCAGCAAAATAACACTTAAAATATGAATTGCAGCCTTGTTTGACCTCACACAGGTTGTTCACTATCAATTACAATATTACAATGGCCATGGCAATGCTACTGATTAAACTGATAACATAAGTCAATTAGGTAGGAAAAAAAGAATAAATTTATCATTTCTGATTTGTTATATAAGACGTAAAAGTAAATAAAGATATTATCATTATAATATGTTATAATTAAATTCTGTCAAAAAGTAACTTTTGACAACTGAGCTTGAACTTTTCAACTAAGGAAGAGTGCTCTCTCTAGTTCAGCAAGTGTCTGGCCTCTTACTTGCCAATCAGCATGCCGTGGCCGTACCTGTTGCTGCACATCTGGAGAGAAGAAATCTGGAATGAATCATTTTCACGATTTTCTCTTACTCTGATTAATAACATTTAATCAAGAAATTTTCTTTAACGTTACAATATTTAATTGGGCTAACCATTAAAATGGAGAAGGGGAATTTATTTGTATACCTAAGCGGCCATTATGTGGAGCGTCTATGTTAAAACCAACAAAGCTCGTGCAAACTCAAATTTAAACTGACTAACTGACAGGCCTGTCAATAACATCTCTAAAATCAATTTCTTCAGAAAAATGTTTCAAATAAAAGTGATGACGTTTCTATCCATTCAACAAGTATTCCAAGTTTAAAGAAAATCGTTGTAACCGTTTTCGAGCAAATTCCAAAAAACTCAAAAACCTATATTTTGTAAAATCGCACTTGCGGTTAACCGATTTTATGCAAATTAGGAATTTTATCAATGTTTCTAATTTGTATTATTGTGTAGGTAGTATAACCATATATTATACTCAGAGGAAAACTTAACCTACTCCAAAGCATAACGACCCTCCAGGACCACAAAAAAAATCAATTTTCCCGGGAAAATGTTTCAAATAGAAATGATATGTCTTTATGTGTGTGTGTGGGTAATATTCGAAATTTAAAGAAAATCAATGGAGCCGTTTTCTAGAAAATCACAAAACTGAAAACAAAAAAATTGCGGGAAAAAATGTTTCTTGTTTAATTTTGCATGCAGTTAGCATTTTTAGTTCCAAGAATATCTTTGGAGTCGTTTATCGCAAAGAAGGCGTAAAACTTAATATTAAAAAGTCGCACTTCCGGATTAATCGGTCTTCTTCAAACTTGGTTTTGTAGTAAATTTTCAATTCATGGAAACTGAAAAACCATTTAGAAAATTCGTATTTCATCTTGCGACGAAATTTCTTAAATATGTTTCAATTTTTAAAGAAAATCGGTTAACTGGAAGAGCAAGTTTTTGTTTTCCCAATTTTTCTCTTTTTTTCTGGACAAATGTTCCAAAGATTTAAGAATGTTTGTAAAGAAGTAATTGGGGGCCTGAAAGATCTATTATGGCTTCTGTTGGATGTCATAGTGCTTGACGCAGAATAAGTCTTATATAAAGTTATACAATATGGGAATGCTATACGAGTTCGTGTAGTGAAGTTGCATAAGACTATCTGAGCAACTGTGACCGGAAAAAAATTTGAAGCGTGCCTCAGTCTTCGCATGCTGACAGGTTACCTCAAGGAGACACCGTGGACTAAAGAGGTGGCTGAAGAAACTGGACGTAAGTGGCGATAGAACCTGCAAATTCTAAAATAAGCTGAAGGAGACTCTAGTCTCTTGATGGTCTATGACTCCTATTATCCAGAGAAGATTTAGAAGCCTGAACATAAACCAGGTTATCTGAAGGAGGAGATATCCTACTATAACCTTTTCTGATCTTGAATTTTTTCTTCTGGAAAGGGCGCTTTATGTTGAGAGATCTCGTCCTGGCACTAGAAGGCCTTGACCCAGTATCCCCTCAAAAAAAAACTTTAAGCGAAATAGTGCAAGACTCACCGATTCACCCACCCTTCTCCCCAATTCTTTACAATGTCAAAGGCCATTACGAAATGGCATCCATTGCAGTAGATAGTGTTCGGATGTATAGGAATTTCATTTTGAGTGACTCACTCATGTTCAGTGTTAACTGTCATGTTTTATTTATTATTATTATTTAAGCCTTGAAAAATTATATATTTTTCGAAATTTTGGCACAAAATCCTAGTTATTTTTATTTATTAAGACCGGAACCTCCACTACTCTCTTCTACCATATTAAAAACGATCAAGAAGAATAATTGTCCATATATTTATATTTATGTTTTTTTTGGAAATGTGGACAAAAATAACGTTTCCTAGATTGGGCAAAGAATTTCTTGTCAGCCATGGCATTCATTAATGTGAAAGAAGAAATTATCCGGAAATTGGCCCATTGGGCACACTTATGACGTTACAATCCTCTTTTATGCCATATCTATCTATGATGTATCAGCTCAGCGTAGTCCCGTCACCATCAAGAAAGAATACTACAATGTGAAATGGTTGACGTGTTTTAAATGTGCAGTGGTGACGGTCTTTCTTAACGGTGAGGGTCAACGGTGAGATATTATGTACTATCGTAAACTTGGCTTTAAGTTTATTAACATTTCCATTGTTTTATAAGAGAAAATTAAAATTACTACTATATTGTCAACATATGTTCAAAATAACAGGTTTATAAAAAAAGTCACTGCACTCGGTATGACGTCACTGGTACAAACACTGGTTTCTAAATAACTAGCAACATATGTACTTACCAATTTGGCCAACTTTATACATTTTCATTTTTAATTTCGTATTTTGTTTTTGCACCATATAATTTTACGTAAAATTATTTGTTTATTATTATTTCGTTTGACGATTTTCAATTATTATAGTAGTTACTTTAATTATGTTCTTAGTGGAAGTATTTTTTTCTACTAATTTCATATAACTGGGAGGGGTAGGGGACCCGCTACACAATAAAGTAATATGACAGTAAATTAGTAATCATTATTAATGGCGGCTTCATGTGAAAAGGACGTAAAATAGTTTGAAATGGAGCTCATAATAGGTCACGCGAGCGTAACTATGTATTTAACTCTTTACGTACATCGTAATAGTTTTTGGAAAAGCAAAAAAAGGTATTCCCACAATTTGTTGTATACAAATTGCATCAAGTAAATTAGTACATTTATGAGGTTAAAAAAAAAATTTTGTACAACTTACAATTTCCTCTTGTTCCAACGGTTCTGTTGCACAAATTTTCATAAAAGTCAAAAACGATTTTTCTTTTGATATACGAAGTGATATTTAATTTCTATATTTTGTACACGGTTGTAAATATTTTCAAACGCAAGTTCCTAGCTAAAAGGATCTATAATAAATATACAAAAGGATAGGAAATAAATATATTATTATTAAATTTTCATATAAGTCGTAAATTTTATTAGATGTTTAGCTCCCTCAACTTGCACCAGATCGCACATAATACTTTAATGGTAGTGGGGAGTGAAGTAACCTCCAAAATTAAGCTTTGTATATGTTTAGTAACTTATCAAGTTCAGGAAAAATCTTTAGAGCCAGAGATTTGAAACAAAAATCGCGAAAAATCGAAAAAACCAATTTGTAAATCACTTCCGGGTTAACTGATATTCATCAGAATTGATATTTTTACTTTCTCTAGCTGCAGTAAGAGGAGTTATAGCAATCGGGTCGATTTTCCAAAACAGATTTTCACAGGAAATGAAAAAAAAAATCTGCTGTGAAGCACTCACACGACTGCAGTTAGTGCATTATCAAATTTACAACTTTTCTTTAAAATTCGATATTGTCACTTAGTCTTGACATAATACAGTACAAGGACGGATAACGTCGCAGGGCATAACCTCTCGAAAAAAAATAAAATTAGTAAAGCCGCACTTCTGGTAGACCAATTTTCTTCAATCTTGAAATTATAGCAATACATTTATTGTATCTCTATATTATAAACAAATGTGATAGGGATGTATGTGTGTATACGTTATAAATATAGAAACTGTATACCTAAAAAATAAAATAGATTCGCTTAAAACTTTTTATCGTACTCACCTTAAAACATATACTGTGGAAAACTCAATACCGAAAATTTGACAGGATAGCAATACTTTCTCATACTACAGTGAGAGGAAGTGAAAATTTTTATAAAGAAATACATTGGTTAATGGGGCAGATTAAATTCAAAAAATCAAAATTGCAACAATTAACTCTAATTTGATTCTCTAACTTTATGATATTTATTCTTTTTTTCTCAGTTTTTTCTCAAGAATGATTAAACGATTTTTGTTTAAACTTGGAATATATGTTTTTGTTTACCTTCTCTTACTACTGGAACAGGAAGTACTGCGATAGTGGGGTAAATTTTGAAAATACATTTTTGTGATCCACAGTGTACGCAACAGTGCTTTAAATACGAAAAATTGCTAAGTTCTAAGCAGATATTAAGCTTACATTGTATCAGTACACAATAAGCTTTTTTTAATAAAAAGTTTTCAGTGAACCGGAAATGACACTTTCGTAAATAATATTTTTAGTTTTTTGCGATTTTCTCGAAAACAGCTCCAATGATTTTCTTTAAATTTAGTGCACCCAACACACATCTACAGAGCTGGAACTTTTATTTGAAACCTTTTTCCGGGAAAATTGATTTTAGAGAGTTGTATGGTGGGCGGGGGTTGAGGATGGTGGTCATGCTTTTCTATAAAGTGCTATTTTAGTGTATTATACGATTCCGCCAACTTTATAATATTAATAACCATTAAATGTGTTGCCGAAATTCCAAGAATGAAGAAAATCGGTTTACCGGAAGTGCAACTTTACTGAGTATTTTTTTTATTTTTCTGCGATTTTGCTCATAACGACACCAAACTGCACACACACACACACACATCTTATTACTATTGTTTGAAAATCTTTTCTTGCGAATACAGGGTGGTTATGGTTACCTCAACAACAACAAAATAGTCATCTTATTAAGATTTAGATTCTCCTATTGACATAAAACTGAAGAGAAATTAACATTTAGTAACACTTATACTAACAAGTGTGAGTGTAACAGAAACATTACGTTGAAGTGAACTCTCTACTTGAACTCGGTGAATTTGCTCTGGCGATGGATGAAAATCCGAAACCGGTTAGGAACAAAATGAATATGCACCCGACTACGACGGATAAAATACCAGAGATAAATATTACAAGTATGAAGAAAATTTGTCAGTATCAATTATGCAAATTCCAGTAAGAGAAAGTTGTGTGAGTGTTACACACCAGAGTTTTCTGTTTTTTAATTTTTATTTTCTCATCCTACTATTTAGAGAAAGTATTGCAATCGTGACAGATTTTCGAAATTGACTGTTCACCGGAAATACATATTTCAAGGACATCAAAACTTATATTTCCGGTTAAAACACGATATCGAAAATTTGACACGATTGCAATACCTTCTTCCCCTTACGGCAGTAGCCAAAAGTAAAAATGTTATAAACAAAACCAAGTAAAAATAATTATTGAGATAATTATAACCTAACAATAACATTAAATAACAAAAATGCTTATGCGATACCATTAGAAATAACATATTTTGTGTTATTTCATTTGAATATTTTTGCTGTTATGTTTAATTTTTTGTCTTGAAACTATGTACATGTTTGTCGCTTCAATAATAAAATGTATGTTTACTTATGATTTTCTCTCTTCAGTCGTGCCGCCGTTCACCACATTTGTCTTCATAATACCTTTTTTTTTGTCGGTACATCAATTTTCTACCAAGTTAAAATAATTTCCGTTCGATATGTAGATCGGTAATAATCGTTTGACAAATATTTCCGGGCATTTTACGAAGGGGAGATGTAGATGTTGGAAATATTATTTTGAAAGAAATAAAAAATTCTTTTTAATGAAATCCAAAGTGTAAATTGCAGTAACTGCTGACTGAGTGTCATCCCCATCCATTTTAGCTATGCCTAAACGGTATATCTAAACGGCGGCAATCTGTACATCAATCATTCACTGCCAACTGTATATCCCTAACGATTACATATTATCAACAATACTTTGAATACGACCTTCAAAGAATTAGAGCATATCAGTGTTAACAGATTATTATGATCACGTTATCAGGGGACCTTTCTGTTGAGGGTGAAGACAATTTATTCAAGATGCTATTATTAACTGGAAGCGGTATAGCAATAAAGCTTTGTTGAGGGGGGGGATGTACTCATGAAAAACATAGAGGGCGCTATGCCTGCCAATGTTTGCTAAATAGGGGAGGCGGAACCCCCCCGAGATATCCCAAGTACCGCTCTTCATCAATATTGTATTATAAACGAAGCCTGCAACAAATAAGGATATCCTCAATTAATGTTGCAATGAGGAGTACCCTTTATATTTGCATTTAAGTTACATTGTTCTGACCTTCTGGTAAATGGAATGAAGAAAGATTCACCTATTGTTTTTTATACTTGCACATTAAGAGGAAGTGTTTTGACGAACGTCGCAAATCTTTGAAATTTGACTTTTTAACCGGAAATATATGCTTTTATTCATATTCGCTTAGTACAAGAAAAGATTTAACGAATGGCTAGTGAGTGTGTGTGTGTGTGTGTGAAAGAAAAAAAAAAGACGAAGTAAAAATCGATTAACCGGAAGTGCGACTTTATAGAATAGGTTTTTGATGTCGCTTTTATTCATATTTTACAGAAACTAGAATCTGTACTAAAATGGCGCTTAGAAGAAAACACTAATATCTCCCTCCCCTCCCATCCATCCGCCATAAAATGAATTTTCCCAAAAGTTTTCAAATAAAAGTGATTTATTTTTTAAAATGGTTTTCAAATCGTTAGGCCTTACAGTTATAATGAGATACGAGTATTTATACGTGACCATTGCCGTATATAAAAATCTCATTAAAAATGTTTTACCTATAAATATATGCAACTATACTTTAAATAATACAATTATAAAATTTACAAATATTCCTTAAACCTGGAAATTTTCCGGTACATGCCCTAATAAGTGGGGGAGGTGGTGGGGGTAGTTATAGAGGCACAGGTCCCACGTGGTAGCTAGAAATTCTATGCATGGGGATTGCAATCCAAAATTTGGTACCAAAACTTTACATAAACAAATTTACCATGAGAAATGCAACTTCACAGATTTCGCAGAAAATCTTTCAAAAGCAATTTTCCCGGAAAAATGTTTCAAATAAAAATGATTGGTTCATATCTGTGTCCCGCAAGGAGTAACTGGTGCACGCAGTTGTCTGAGCAGCAGCCACCCCTCGGTCTACCACAGCTCACTAAACACACACACACACACACACACACACACACACACACACACACACACACACACACACACCCTACAATTCACACTCAACATACGAAGGCATTCCATACTGTACTATATGAAGGCATTACACTACAGACCTTAGGATTACTATTCCTAAGGAGGAGCATCAGGGCCAAGAAAGTAAACCCCACAGATCCCAGGTCTGGTAAAAAATTTGACACGATTGTAATAGTTTCTCTTACAGCAATAAGAGAAAGTAAAAAGCAGAAAAAACCCTTTCAGTACAGTCTAGACGACCAATTTCGACTAAAATCTTATTTGCTTGCCTCCCGCCACCCTGGTTGTTATGGACATTTTGCCGAACTTTCCGTTTTCGAAGTATACTGACTATATGCGCGCATGCACACACACACGCACACACAACCCAGTCAATTTTTTAAAATACTTTTACTGTTTCTTACTCATAGTAGAGGAGCCAAAGGTTTGAGGGAGTATTCGTACTCACATAGGGTGAAACTTCCCTATGTTTCTCGAGACGGCTATTCCGTCGCGGAACCTCATTCTAGCCCATCCAACGCGTCCTCGTCGCTGGCTCCGGAAACATCTGCGCTCCACTTTGTGGAAGCGTGGGTGGCTAAGTTGGAGGGTGAACGCAGAGGGTAGCCTTCGGGCTATTTGGGAACCTAGCACTCCCACGTACCTCAGCTACAATACAGACTAACAAGTGCAGTGGTTTTCCCATTAGGAGTGTGAGTTGGTGGAGACTTTTCTGCCCTCTGTTTGGGTCGCCATAATTTATGTGCGGCCTGAATCTCTTGCAGCGAATTCTTTTACTGCGGAGCCTCCGTGGGAATTCATACTGCATCACTTACACCTAAACGCCCTAACATTATACACTTACATAGTTACAGTCTTACACGCCAGTGGCACGTGCTGGAGCCACCCACATGTTTGCCGTGTGTGGATACCTGTGTCGTGGGGGAGGGAAGTCCTGGTGGTTGAGGATGCAGGTTCTCGCTGGAGGCAAGTTTCCTCGGCGTGCCTTGCAGTCCAACACACCACTTTGGTTCCTGACTCCACTAAACAGGCGGCCAGAGCCTAACCCAGCTCTGGTCAATCGGCTAGCGTAAAGAACGCATGGGTGAGCTCCCGGGTATTGTGGGCCATGGCTCACAATCCCTGGGCGCTATATCTCTAGGGTAGCTCTGGCGCTTCTTCAAAGCGTCCCAAATTGTGAGGCTCCGTGGAGGGTGGAGAGCTCTGGAGATGAATTTTTTAATTTTATTTATTATATGTTTTTAATTTTAAATTCGTCAGCCGGGGGCCCCTTAGAGGAGGGGGCACCGGTGGTGGGGGTAATTCCTCTGTACATCCAGAGTCGGGTGTCCAGGGCCTGGATGCACTAATGGGTGGGAATCTGGAAAAATATCCAGAGGCAGGGAAGGCTTGCTCTGGAGGAGAACGTGTCAGGAGGAGCCGCGGAGGACTTGTCCTCCTGCGGCGATTTCTGAAACGTGGTCAAAGGAAAAAGGAAAGATATGTAAGGCAGGTATTTTTATTTTTATTTATTTATTTATATTTATTTGTTTGTTTATTATTTATATTTATTTGTTTGTTTATTTATTTATTTATATTTATCTATTTGTCTATTTATTTATTTAAATTTATTTATTTTATTATTATTTGTTTATTTATTTATTTTATTATTATTCATTTATTTTTGTTCCTGCCTGCTATCAAGTTTGTCAGAAGTTCCATTTCTCACATTAGTTGACTTATTATTATGATTGACAGGGTAGAAATGGTTCAGGTTAACTTGCAGCATAGCAAAGATGCAACGGCTAACTTATGCCGTTGTATTGCTAAGTTGTATTCTAATTCAAGAACCTTATGCCTTTAAAAGTTTGGTTCGAGGATTGAGTGTGGTTGATGGCAGACTGTTCGTGGCGGATGGCGGGGACATTCCTAGGGCATGTATTCTTGCCAGTCGGAGTGTCGACGCTGTCCTGCTTCGACAGTTCTGCTCTCGGGACTTGGTGGCGGTGAGGGTTGGACTGGGGGTTGGTGGGCGTCGTCGCGACGTAGTTGTGGCTTCGGCTTACTTCCCCTATGATGGCCCCTCTCCTCCTCCTCAGGAGTTCATGGGTTTGGTTCGGTATTCGGAGACCAATGACATGCCTATTATAATAGGATGTGACGCGAATGCACATCATGTTGTCTGGGGCAGCAGCGACACCAATGGTAGGGGTCGCGCTCTCATGGATTTCCTGGTGGGCACGCGATTAGAGGTCCTGAATAGGGGTACTGAACCCACTTTTGTTACTAGGATTAGAAGACAGGTTATTGATATTTCCCTTGCTTCTAGGAATTTTAGTGGTCTGATTAAGGATTGGAGGGTGACTCCTGAGCTTCCATCTCCGATCACAGGATGATTAGGTTTAGTCTGGGGATTGATCCAATTACCCTGGCTAGTTATAGGAATCCCAGGAGGGCGGATTGGGGTTTATATTCTAGAATTATTGAAGATAAACTGACTATCCAATCAGAAGCCCCTGATGGCATAGAGGAATTGGAAAGGGAGGCTGGTATTCTTCATGAACACATTAGATCCTCATTCGAGGAGTCTTGTCCTCCCAAGGTGGTTAAGGATAGTAAGAATCCCTGGTGGTCTTCTTCGTTGGAAAAACTAAGGAGACAGGTAAGGGGCTCATACAGGAAGGCGGTCCTTGCTGATTCTTCGGAATCATGGGATAGTTATAACAGTATTAAAAGAGCATATAAATATGCTCTGAGGAGAGCCAAGAGGAATTCCTGGAGATCCTTTTGTGAGGATATAAATTCGTTCCAGGAATCATCTAGATTGGTACGGATTCTTAGTAAGGATAGGGGCAGTCAGTTAGGTACCCTACGATACCCTGATGGTTCCTTTACAGGGGGGGAAGGGGAGACACTGCAGCTTTTGCTTGATACTCACTTCCCGGATAATATTGGTTTAAATGCTGCTTCGTCTTTGGTGGGTGGTAGGAGATGGGACCTTGAAGATGTATCCACCATAGATGAGGTTGTCACACATGATAGAGTTAGTTGGGCAGTACAAAGTTTCTCACCTTTCAAGTCACCTGGACCGGACGGGATTTATCCTTGTCTGTTGCAAAAGGGTGGGGACGTGCTGACGAAGGTATTGTTAAGATTGTTTAAAGGATGTTTGATGTTTGGTTATGTACCAACATTATGGAGAGAAGTAAGGGTAGTCTTTATTCCCAAGCCGGGAAGAAATGACTACTCCGACCCCAAGGCATTTAGACCCATTAGTCTTATGTCTTTCCTCTTGAAAACTTTGGAAAGGTTGGTGGATAGGTATATTACTGATGGCCCATTAAGGGATCATCCACTCCATCCTAACCAACATGCTTATATTGTGGGTAAGTCGACAGAGACTGCATTACATTGTCTCGTCGGAAGGATAGAATCTGCTTTGGAAATAAAAGAATATGCCCTAGGGTGTTTCTTTGATGTTGAGGGGGCATTTGACAGAGTATCGTTTGATGCTCTGGAAGATGCCTTGGTACGAAAAGGTATACATCCCGTCTTAATCAATTGGATAGGTGTCTATCTTAGGAGTAGGGTTATACAGGTTTCCCTTGGCGGGCGCACCATGATAGTACAAGTGGGGAGAGGTTGCCCTCAAGGGGGTTGTCTCTCACCTAAGTTGTGGTGCGTCGTCATGGATGACCTTTTGGATAGGATGAATTCATCGGGATTTTATGTGCAAGCATATGCCGATGATGGTGTTATTTTATTGTTAGGGCGCTGTTTGTCCACCATTTCGGACCTAATGCAAAGCGCCCTTAACATGGTGTATTGTTGGACACAGGATAAGGGTCTTTCTATTAATCCTATTAAGACCCAGGCAATTCTATTTACTCATAGAAGGAAGATAGTAGGTTTTACACCTCCTAGGTTGTTAGGTACTTCCATACAGGTTAGCAAATCAGTGAAGTTCCTTGGAGTAGTTCTCGACAGTAAATTGAACTGTCGGAACATGTTAAGACACAACATCAAAAGGCGATAATCTCCTTTTGGCAATGTCGAAGAGTTGTAGGTAAGAACTGGGGAATCACTCCCAAGATGATGTTCTGGATTTATTGTATGGTCATTAAACCTAGATTGGTATATGCGGCTTTGGTGTGGTGGCGTCGCATTGAAACACGATCTGCTAGGCAGCTGTTGGAAGAAGTCCAACGCTTGGCTTGTCTGGCGGTGACTGGAGCGTTTCGGACTACACCGACCGCATCTATGGAGACTTTGTTAGGGATTCCACCTCTTTTTGTGGAGGTGAAAAACCAGGCAATGAAAGCCTGTTATAGAATTAAACAGGCAGGTTTTTGGCAGGGTAAGCGATATGGTCATTCTACCATTTATCGTGAGATGCTTTTAAGGATTCCCATTACAGGTTTCCCTTCTGATAGGAATTTGAAGACTTTTGTCTTTGGTCATTCCTACAGGGTTAGGTTGCCTTCTAGGGAAGATTGGTTAACCCTGGGTCCGTCTGGTGTGATTCCTGAGAATTATCTCCGATGCTACACGGACGGTTCCAGGATGGATGGTAGGTCTGGGGCTGCCGTCTATTTTGAGACGGGAGATCATTTGGTAGCGCCTCTTGGTGAGTGGGCCACCGTTTTCCAGGCTGAGGTTTATGCAATTCTTTGCTGTATTTTGGATGAGAGAGTGCGTAACACTAATTTAAAAGGTGTTTGTATCTGCTCGGACAGCCAGGCTGCGTTGAAGGCGCTTAATTCATGTGTCTTCACTTCCAGATTGGTGTTGGAATGTTCTAGAAGACTGGAAGATCTTTCTTCATTAAAGGATGTGCTTCTGGTCTGGGTTCCAGGTCATATGGGAATTTTTGGGAATGAGGAGGTGGATAGGTTTGCCAAATTAGGTGCCTCTCTCCCTTTCATTGGTCCAGAGCCTGCTGTTGGTGTGTCTTCTGACACATGTTTGTCGGGCTTTCAGACGTGGATGACCTCACAGCACTCATCCTTATGGATGAGTGCAGTGGGTTGTCGGCAGTCTAAAATGCTCATTGGGGCCCGGACGGAGCTTTGAGTAGTGGGGTCCGATGTCTTTCACGGACCTCCCTCAGGTATCTGGTTGGATTCCTCACTGGGCTTGTGGTTTAAGGAGACATCTCTATATAATGGGACTTGTGCCTGACCCTTTTTGTAGAGTTTGTGAAACTGAGGAGGAAACACCCATGCATTTGATGACGAATTGTTTGGGTTGTGAGGAGATTAGGTTTAGGACCTTCGGCCGGAATAGGATGTCGGTAGAGGATCTTAAGCTGTGTCCTTTTAAGGTTTTGGTCCGATTTGTTCGGTCTGTTGTGAAACTTAGATGGTTAAAACCTGGGCCTGGATTTTCATTCTAGTCCCAGTGGTAGGTATTCTTTAGGGGCAGCTATATGGGCCCGAGGGGGCTTTGGATAGCGTAGGGTTTACTTCCCTCCCCTTTTGGGAATAATATAAACCTAGTAAAGAAATGTTCGACATTGAGTTCTCACTCGCAATACTAGTTTGAGTCCCCGCATGTCGGAAAAATGTTCTTTGGGAATAGTCCTGCAAATGCAGATCTCTATTATATATAGATATATATATATATACAGGGTGTAACAGCAACCTCTGGCAATACTTCGGGATATGGTTTGTCACTTTATTTGGAACAAAAAATTTCTAATAAACCATGGTCCGATTCGTTCGCCTTCAAAAGTTATTCTTCATTTTGTAAAATTTTCAATTTTCCTACTTTTTCTCATAAAATTGATTATATCTCAAAAAGTTTTTAACATAAATCATATTCAATTACATCTTTAGAAAGAGCATTAAATTTCCTATAAGAAACAGAAGTTTTATTTTAATTGAATTAATTATAAGGTTTTTCAGAGACATTAAACTCAACTCTACAGCGCTTCGACTGTTAAAAACCACTTTTCAATAGTATTTTCTTATAAATTTCTTTAAGGCTAGCCGAACGGTCCGGTTACAGAAAAATATCTACATTTCACCAGCTTTCCAACGATAATAATATCATGGGGTTTCTTTCTTGTTTTCTTAAAGAAAATGCGAAATAAATGTAAAAAAAAAAAACACAAAATGAAAATTGAGAGCCGTTACAAAAATATCACAAGATTAATTCATAATCCTGTAATGAACTTTGGAATTGTTATCTCACGATAGAAATTCGTCCAATACTAATAAACAGAAACATTTAGTCGTGATTTAGCTGGTCATACATTCAAAATGCCAGATTTCTTTGTCATAGATTTTGTGTTAACGTGGCTTATATTAACATCTTCTACTTTCAGAGTAAGATAATTTTCCCATTCTTTCCTCTCCTTTATATCTCTACTCATTATTAATTGTTAATATAAGTTGGCAGAAGCCGTTTAGGCGATTATTGCAATCGCTCTGAAGGTAACATTTCATATTATTTTCTCTTTTCTCAGTACCTTCAGTCTCAGCTTAACATTTATTGTATTACTAATCGTTTGTCTAATTCAAAGCTAAGTGACTATTCACTGCCTGCTCAACTTGTACATTCTGGGGAGACGTATTCTCTACACCAGATAGAACGAATTCTAATTAAAGGAGGTGTACGGAACTGTAACTTTAAGGCAGGTATACGCACCTTAGCTTCTCTTACTAGCCCTCCTAGTGTTATTATATTTTCTCTCAACCTAGTTAGAATATACAGTTCTGTCTGTAACCTATATATTTCCTACATAGTTATTCTTACGCCAACAGCTCTGCAGCTTCGCTGCTGGTCCTCCGTCGGATGTGAAGTCATCCTCTCTTCAGCAACCTGTGGACAGCTCTGGAAGGGATTGTTTGCCATTCAGACAGTCAGAGTAATTCCCAGGGCGTACCCACTAGTCAGCTTTCGTTTCCGACCTCGGATGTGACTGGGGAGGCGCTTTGTTCATCAATAAACTTATTATTATTTTTGACTTGGTGTTTTTTCTGTCTTTGTTGCCCCACCTTTCTATTCTTTACAGCAAGACCTGCCTATGGTCTCCTTAGGGAGTTCCTGCAGTTTCCTCTAGTGGTGCCGGATGAATTCTACCGAGCTGCAAATACGTAACAATGTATGTATCACCTTTACACGATTTAGTGATGCGATTTTACGTAGTCATTGCATTCATCAAAACTATATTTTTTTCTCGAGAAACTTGCGCCTCAAGGTAGGAGCTACTGAAATAATTATGTATATACGCTCTTATTATTTGCTGCTGTGCAAAATCATCTTCGTGCACTATTTCATTGTTTTGTATTGAAAATTTATCCGCCAGTGGGGAACCTGAAACTCAATTTCGCAAATTTGACACGATCGCAATACTTTTCCTCTTAAATAATTTATTTCCAAAAATGTTACTAATCATTTTCACATATCGCTATAATAGGAAGTACTGCCTATAGTATCAAAAAAATTCGAATAAGAATTTCCACCAGAAATACATATTCTGAAGATTTCCAATCATGAAAAAGTGTTTCATCTCACTTTTACTATTTCTCCTACCCGTTTGTGTGTGTGTGTGAGAGAGAGAGAAAGAGAGAGACTACCTAAATTGTCAGTGTGAAAAAATATTTGAGAAACCAAAAATTGTAAAAGTTCAAACTTGGTATTCCATGTAGGCGTGTAGGTACCTCATCCAAAGACCAAAAACTTTACCTGGTCCAAAAAGGGGTCATAATCAGTTAACCGGATGTACAACAATATAGTTTTTCACCATTTACACGAAAATGTTTTAAAGTTTTAACGTTCCATATTAACTGCAACTTTAAGGCCTATCACTTTTATTTGAAACTTTCTTCCCAAGAAAAGTTATCCATCCAATCTGGCAACTTTAAGCTTTCCTCTAAAATGATACTCAAGTAGAATATGCGGTTCTACCGTATGTTAAGTATATTGTTAAAATTTCAAATTTCAAAGAAGCTGGTTAATCGAAAGTGCAACTTTACACAATTGTTTTTCGAAAAAAATTTCCTTCAAAGAAGAAAACGACTCCAAAAATATTTCCCCACTTCCGGTTGGGGAATTTTAACAGATAATCTACTGTCGGATCCTAGGGTAATACCTAAACGGAATACCAAGTTTCAGCTTTCTTAAACTGGGTACGCTAACAGCACTTTTATAAATTAATTTTATCATTTTATCTGAAACATTTT
Organism: Triatoma infestans; assembly: GCA_011037195.1. Classification (NCBI taxonomy): domain Eukaryota; kingdom Metazoa; phylum Arthropoda; class Insecta; order Hemiptera; family Reduviidae; genus Triatoma; species Triatoma infestans. The sequence goes on from JAAEAF010004163.1 coordinate 44,992, forward strand.
GCTGTGAAAATCCATTTTGGATTAGATGTCTTTCGTAAGCATCATTCCAGTTTACGCTACATCTCAGTTTAGCCAAATAATAATTTAACAACCATTAAATTTATGTAAAATATTAAATTCGAAGAAAATATGGCAATTAGAAGATGAAAAATTAGTAAAAGATGTGTTATGGGCACGTGTTTTACGCTAAATATCTAAATTCGTGGAAACTAAGCAATCAGGTGTATCAACAGCAACTTGACAAATCAACAAAATTACAAAATAAAAACATTGGGATCATTTTTGTAACATTTACAAAGAGAAAACTCTGGTGCGAAACACTCACACAATTTTCTCTTATTCCACTTCTCAAAATTAAAATGACAAATTTTATATTTAGTGTTATTTAATTTATTGAAATTTGTCAAAAACTGTTCAGTTAAATCGCAATTCCAGTTTTCCAAATTCCTTGAAACTTGGAATTTTGGCCATCTATTTATTTCTAATTAATTTTGTTTGGATGATGGAATTGTATAATCAATTATGATAGCACTTCAGAGAAAAACATAACCCTACTTCCGGTTGGGGAATTTTAACAGATAATCTACTGTCGGATCCCATGGTAATACCTAAACCGAACACCAAGTTTGAGCTTTCTACGGGTTTTCGTTTTTGAGCTATGCTGTTCATAGACAGACATATATATACACACACACACACACACAAATTTAATTTTTAAAAAAATTTATCCGCCAAAGATAAAGATTTTGTGTCAAAACTGATATTTCCGGTGAAAACTCCATATCGAAAATTTGACACGATTACAATACTTCCTCTTACTAGGAGTAAGAGAACGTAAAAGAATAAATTAAAGTAGCAGGGGATGATTGTTAGCGAATCAGACAAAAGCAAAATTTCAATTTAATTAATTCGTTTAGTTAACTAAAAATCAACCATAAAATAGCGTTTCTCCAAATTATTTACTTACTAATAACCTTCATTTTGATTATAACCTAATTCATTTACTAGTGACCAACGCGTCATTTAGACGCGCTGAATGTGGCGTTTGATGGACGGATGTATTTTACAGTGCAGTTTAATATTCCCCAAAGAAAAATTTGTTCGCTATCTATACAGAAAAGAGAGAAAAACAAATTTTAGCTCCAGTAGCTATTTTTCAACTTGATTCATTTGACGTTGTTTAATGATTCATTCAACTTTTTTCCCCCACATAAACATCAAAGTGTAACTGGCATGAAGAAACAACATTAATAATGAAACGTTTTATTAAATTAATGTATAGTTGGATACCAAGCTAATCCATTGCATTCTAAAAACACACTCAATTTATTTGATAACTTTATCGGTAAAAATTTAATAACAATCAGCTGTTCAATGAAAACTGTCTACTATGTTATATAAAGTAATTCAGGTTATGAACAAAATTGTGTGCTTATTTGTTTGCCATAGAGATTGTGCAACTATATTATTCATTCTTAAATTTTTTTTAATTTTTATTAAAAAAAAAAATGCTTTATAACACATCTCAAAAACAGCAATAATTTCTTACAATTTGGAATTTATTCAGAGATAAAAATATATCACACAATTAAACAAGCTAAAAAATTAGATGGCTGGGGCCAAAGAAGAAACTTTTTTAAAAAATAAAAAGTTTCTTCTTTGGCCCCAGCCAACTAATTTTTTAGCTTGTTTAATTAACAACGGCCAAACATAAATATTGTTTACCTTGATTATCATACAATATTTATTCATTTATTGCGTACTTTAATTTGAGAAGTTTTATGTGTTTCAAATCATTCTTAATAACGTAAATGGGGCTAAATAGTGTTAACTAAAGCCAAAAAAAAAAAAAATGTTTCAAGATTATGAATGGGACAAAAACTATACAAATATCATATTAATAAAAATAAAAATAAAAAATCTGGTGTGAAACACTCACACAACTTTCTCTTACTCCTGTTCTCAAAATTATAATTGACAAATTCTATAGTTTGTGTACCAAATTTAATGGAATTCGTCGAAAATTGAAAAAACTGTTCAGTAAAAAGAGCACTTCTGGTTTACTAATTTTCTTAAAACTCGGAATTTTGGCCATCTATTTATTTCTAATTAATTTTGTTTGGATGATAGAATTGTATAATCAACTATGATAGCACTTTAGAGAAAAACATAACCCCACCTCTCCCCGAAAAGTGCCCTTAAATGAATTTTCCCAGAGAAATTTTTTAAATAAAAGTAGTATATCTTTGTATGTGTAGTTTATATAGGAAGTTTCAAGAAAATTGTCGGAGCCATTTTTGAGAAAATCGCTAGAAATCAAAAATCCAACTAGTAAAGTGGTACTTCCTTCCGGTTGGGGAATTTTAACAGATAATCTACCGTCGCATCCCGTGGTGATACCTAAACGGAATACCAAGTTGATCTTTCTACGGTTTTTCGTTTTTGAGCTATGCTGTTCACATACATACATACATACAACATACATACATACCATACATACATACATACATACATACATACATACATACATACATACATACATACATACATACACTCACAGAGACCATTTGCTAAACACCACTTTTTTTGACTCAGGGGACCTCAAAATGGACATGTCCGGTGAAAATTCGATATCGAATATTTGACACCGTTACAATACTTCCTCTTACTAGGAGTAAGAGACAGTAATATTATAAATATCATAACAGTTTCCAACACTATCTTGCTGTGCGTTGCTCGGCGCGCTTCGCTTATTACTCAGGTGAGCGATCACCAAACAAAATGAGTTTTTATCTATATTTTTATTTAATTCTTTTTTAATATAATTTCTATACTCATTTTACTTAGTCATTTTATAACACCTTCATATAGAACAAAATTATATTTAGTATCATTGACAATTTTACACATTATAGATTTATTTAAAACCGCATAAAAAAGGCATGCAGCATCAGAGTATGCACAAAAAAGAAAGTCAAACATCAATCATTAAAAACAGAAATAAAAGCATGCAAAATCAAAGATTAAAACTTTCTTTTCACTCTTAAACATGCATCTACATAAATGTGCCTGTATTAATCACTTGGGGGACATAGAAGCAATGTCTTTAAGGAATTGGTGGAGCCGCGAATCAAGAATGCGATTCCAATAAAACTCTGCGTGGTAACCCAAGAAACGTTCCTCGCGTCTACCACAACGCGAAATGCTACCGCAAACACCGCGCCATGTACGCTCTATATCCTGCGTATATGCCCCAGATCGAGGATCTACAAAATTACTTAAATGACTGACCCGGAGATACACATTATCCCGGTCTTAGCCATTAAAAGATCATTAAAGAATCGTAGCCTTGCCAAGAATCGGAGATGTTGATGGCCCCGGGTAATATTCTGTAGCGAATAACGGTCATTAATGTTGCGGCTGTTCTGTTTTGAAGTGTTCAAAAAACATTTTTTTGTCCCCCTTTCGAAACAACCGAAAACCTATTGAGCTCTTACTCTGCGTCCACTGTTGTATTCACGTTTGTCAAATTTGGTTTTCAATTTCAAATGTCATCTCTGGACCGCCCAAACAGTAAGTTCTTTCAAACATAATACCCACGCAAACCTCGCGGCAAAAATTATTCCAGTCTAACTACAATGTGGGAGGAGACTTTAAGTTCATTACAACTTATTGCAGTCGCGAATGAGGCCTAACCACAACGCAATACAGTTAAAAATTTTTGTTATATGGTGCTGTGGGGTTCATTGATATGTACTTGTATGTTTCGTTAGGTGATATGATAAATGTAGCTGTTTTTATGGAAGTTTTTATTTGTTGTTGAAATTGTGTTGTTGGGTCTTTCTTGAATTGTTTGTGTGCATTGCCGTTAATGAATTCTAAAGTTTTGTTGATGTGATCATCTGATGGACAAAATTAGCGCACCACCCTTATTTTTTTTATAAATTCAAATTTGTGAAAATTTTGGACTTTTAAAACATTGTTGATTGAAAAAATAAGTCATTTGAAAATGAAATTGTATTTTACACAGGTAAATCCAAGGTACATAATGAGTTAAAAATAGGAAAAGATTAACTTAAAGAAAATGTACTCAATAATGAGTATTTCCTCCTCTGGCACGAATTACGTCTCTTAATCGCCTTTGCATTGATTGGAAGAGGTTTTGAATGAAGTCCTGAGGAATGCTGTCCCACTCTTCAACAACAGCCCTTTCCAATTCTTCAAGGGTGCTTGGACATGAATTCCGACGTCTTACTCTTCGCTTAAGTTGGTCCGAGACGTGTTCCCACGTAGTCAGCAACAATTCGTGCTCTGTGGTGCTCTGTCATTATCATCCATTAACAAGAATCCCTCGCCGATGTAAGGAGCAAATGGCACTACATGTTCTTCGATTATGTCTTCTAAGTAGCTCTGAGACGTTAAAGACCTTCCACGCACAACAACCGATTCACTAAGGCCATCGAAAAATATGCCACCCCAGAACATCCGTGAGCACCCACGAAATGCCACCTGAGGGACCATAGAGCATGGCGTACCTCTCTCCTGGGCGTCTCCATGTTAATTACGGCCATCTGAAGAAATTAGACGTACTCTCACCTGGTAAAGAGAACTTTCTTCCAGTTGTCTAAAGTACAATTCACATGTTCACGTACAAACTGAAGCCTGCATATTTTGTGAACTGTGCTAAGGAGAGGGCCACGAGCAGGATGTCGGGCTCTAAGGTTACTTTCATTAAGTCTTCTTCTAACAGTTCTGCTGGAAATGGAAACATTTCGGACTTGCCTTAAGACTTTTTATCTCATTTCTCGTGATGCTCCGGTTTCGCAAAGCCAGGTGCCGGATGTACCTATCGTCTCTCTCTGCTGTACATCTAGGCCGACCTTGCCCATCCATTATTTATTATTATTATTATTATTATTATTACTATAAGATATGGATGGCCCCGCGCCTCTCGTAAAGATATTTGTAACTGCGATTATATCGAATATAGAAATTTTGGCTGTTAGTATTGGCTAACATCTTGATAGATTTTTGACTACGTGCAAATCCTTTTTAAGAGGAGTAGGCAAACCTTTTCTTTGCGAGTGGTTCTCCTGCGTCCGCGTCGCTGGGGCTGGTAACCAGAAGTTTTGTTTTTTATTATTTCTGGGCCGAAGGGAGAAATTACTTATCACTCACAGAGGTAGCGGAGGCACCAACCCGCTCTTTTTAGAGCGAGGGCAAAGCCTTTTAGGCCTAGCCCACTGTATATATTGTAAATAGCCGTTTATTTATTTATTTATCTGTTATATGACTGCTATCGTTATTTATATATAAATTTATGTTTGTGTACATATTTACTTGTCGTTCGTCATTAGTGTTATTGAAATCTAAATTGTTACCCGGAGTAGATGCAGAATGGATGGCTGCATAGACAAAAAAATCATAGAAGTTGGACAGTCGGTATGGGTGATGAGAACTGGCGGACCGGTTCAGGAAGCCGTTGTTGTGTCTCTTATGTCCACTAGCAGCGGGGTCAACCCCAGTGAAGGCAACCAGTTAGTGAAAGTAGAGTGGGAAGATGAAACTGGTAGAACGCTCGGCAAGGTCGTTTCTATTAGTGACGTTTTTCCTCGGAAGCCTCATGCAAAGCCGGAACGTGTTAATAGACAAGGAACCAGCAATGAGATACGAGGAAGTGCGGAATCTCAGGCAAATGAGGAATTAGAAACCATTAGTACGGTGCAAGTGGCCCAGAATGGATGTGACATTTGCAAAATGATATTTAAAAGTAAAAGAGGACTGCTTCTTCACTGTTCTAAGAAGCACCCCTTGGAGGCGAACAATATCAAGCTACAATCCATCCTAAAGAGCAAGGCGCAATCTAATGAAGGGGAACGCTGTAGTAAACAAGGTATCAAAGGTAAGGTGGACCTTTGGGGTTCCAAGTTCAAGGATCTCCTGAATCGCAAGGACCTTAATTTGGAAGAAGTTGACGAGCCAATCTCTGATTTTCTTGCCTTTCTTCGGGATGTGAATGCTGATTTACCGGGCCCACAGCACCCTGCCATTCGCTTTTACAGGTTGAGAAAGGCCAACAAGATAGCATCAAAATCCAAAGGTGCAAGTAAGACCTCAAATCCTCAGAGGGCCAACAGGGCTGCTCGTATGAAATGTCAAGAGCAATATCAATACGAGGTAGCTCAGTACAACTACTATAATAGGAGGAAAAGAGTTGTTCAAGACATTATGAACTCTGGGGCCCCTAAGCAATGCCCGATACATGTTGATAAACTGGAAGCACATTTCAAGGCTAATGATAACAGCCTCACCTGGCCCTGATGGCGTACTCATTCGAACTGTCAAGTTCTTGGTATTGCCCACATAATCAAAGATATTGTGCAGATTATGCTTAGGACCTCATATGTTCCTGAACCTCTACGCATAGGGCGCACCATTCTTATACATAAAGGAAAAAGAATGGCTAGTAGCATATCCGCTTGGAGACCCATCACTGTTTATTCCATAGTCCGTCGGATAATTGAGAAAGTTTTGGACCATGAGCTGAGGCGCCAGATTAGCTTTCATTCTTGTCAGAGAGGATTCATTAAGGGTCTTCCAGGGTGCCATTTGAACTCCAGGATTATTAATGCTGTGCTTAAGGATGCCAAGTGTAAGAAGAATGACTGCACGGTAGCTTTTGATAATGTAGGTCATGCGCACATAGTTAGGTCCCTGGAAGCTCGAGGAGTCTCTTTGGACCTCACCAAGTTGATCTCTTCGCTGTTAGGAAACAATAGGGTTATAATAGCTGTTGGAACGCATAGAACCGAACCAATTTCGGTGAAGAGGGGAGTTCCACAAGGCGGGCCATTATCATCTAGCCTCTTCAATCTATCTATTGATCATCTCTATCATGAGATCTGCGACCCTGATTTCTCAAATCAGTATGGGTATAGGTTGAGCGCTGCTCATGATAACGTCATACTGACGGGATTTGCGGACGATCAAGCGGTGACAGCTTGTAACTCTGAAGCGGCAGAGAGAACCATCATGTGTATCAGTAGAATATTTACAGAGATTGGCTTAGCAGATAACCCTCAGAAGAGCACATCTATAGTAATCAACGGAGGAAGGCTTCACGAATCCAGCCTGGTTCTTGAGAACGGGGACGTAATAGAATCTATTGGCGAAGGAGAAGTAATAAAGTATCTTGGGTGCAGCTACAAAGAAGAGTTAACGCGTGATGATGATGCTATAACTCAATTCACCGACAACTTGAATAAATTGACCACTTCAAACCTTCTGAAGCCGGAGCAGAAGTTGAATATTATAAATCAGTACGTTTTTCCAGCTCTCTCCTATCCTTTTCAATGTGCACCGCTAGTCAAATTGCCAACTACCCTCTTGGAGGGTGTTGACACTATAATTCGAAGGAGTGTAAAGGCGATGTTGGGACTCCCGGCTAGCTCTTCGACTGCTATGTTTTATGCTCCTCGACGTTTTCGAGGCCTGGGACTCTTGCGGTGTCAGTGGGAAGCTCCCTTACAGCATCTTTCAATTGCACACCGGCTAGCCACGGTGGGTGATGCTGTGTTCCAGGCTACTTTTGATTATGCTGCAGAAGTTAGGGAGTGTGCGACAGGGCTCGACGTGGTGAAGTTCACACCAGAAGATCTTCTTAGTGTGAGAAACATAAGAAAGTCTCTTAGAGAGGAGGCTTTCAACGAATGGGCGAGCTGTAAGTGGCAGGATATAGGCGTCCTGCACTATAAGGAAGAACCGAGAGCCAATAGTTTCATGCCCCGTAGGGGGAAGTGGACTAGCCACTTCTTCAGGGATCTAGGCGTCCCTGCGGGTTTCCCAGCCTAACAACACTACAATATACACCCATACTGACACCCTTCACAATGCACACTACACATAGGACCTGCAGAGGTAGTTGATGTGTGCAACTACTTGGGTACAGCGCACCCACAGGTAAACTTGAGCTCCCCATCACACACACTCACTCACACCTGAACACTTGACACTTTACAGACGACCACACACACTGCATGAACAAGGACACGCACTCGTTGAGAGTTCAGAGTATAAATACCTCTCCCTCGTGCTTGCCGGCACGAGGCTTTGGGGCTAGGGTGGAAAAGGGGATCCTGGACATTGAGGGAGACGATGACCTGCGGGCGTCCGATCCCAACACATGTCTTTGGCCTCGGCTTCACCCGAGAGCTCTACCTGGGGGATAGCCCGACCCCAGGAAGGCTAGGGAATTCCGCCTCAGGTGGGTTCCTAGGGTTAGGAGGGGGGTCGCGGGGGCGCGGGTCGACGCAATAGCGTCGGACTGCCGCCTTTCGTGGCACCCGACTATATCGTGTGCGATGGCCCACCCGGAAAGTAACCGGGTCCACTTTGAGCGTCCGAGGAGGCGGGGTCACGTATATCGACGAATATAAAAATTTTGTTATGGATAAACTATTAATCCAAATCTCCCAAATTCCCAAATCCTCCAACACCCATCCCCAACCCATCCTATTATTCCTATCAATTACCCAACTTCATCTAGCTCCCATCCCAAATCCCCTAACGAGCACTGTAACTTAATGGCTGCTGACACTGGCGAGAATAAGGACCTACATAATAATCAAGACATGACTGAACAATCAGCCAAGGCTGCAATAACTTTGCAACCTTATGAACCCTCTTCCCCGCCGAGGAAGAAAGCAAAGGGAGGCAACTCAGGAAAGAAAAGAGAAACCATTCCGTTTTTAAATTTAGAGGAAGATAATTGGGCACGTTTTTATATCTTGAAAAAGAAAGAAGGAAACTTTTCAAACTGTTGCTCCTTCAAATTGAGCACACTAATCAAGAATAATATTGGAAAGGCTAAAAGTGTGAAGAAGCTAGGTGACGGTTCATCTGCATTGAAGCCGCATCCCCAAGCCAAGCAACTACAATACTGGCCCTTAATAAACTAGGAGAGATTGAATTAGAAACAGCTCCCCATAAGAGATTAAACTCCTCGCAGGGAGTGATTATCTGTAGAGATTTCTTGAATAGCACCCTCGACGATATTAAGGAAGGATTGGCATCAGAGGGAGTTATTGATGTCAGAAGAATTAAGAGGAAGCAAGGAGAATCTCTTGTAGATACTGCTTCCTTAGTACTAACATTTAACAAGCCAAAACCACCCTCAGTAATCGAAGCCGCTTTTTACAAGCTAAAGGTTCGTCCGTATATCCCATCGCCGATGCGTTGCTTTAAGTGCCAGCGATTTGGACATACGTCGCAAAGATGTAAGGCAGTTGACAGGATATGTGTATGCGGTCAAGCGGCCCATGAGGAAGAATGTATACCACCCATCATATGTGTGAATTGTGGTGGTGATCATAATGCAAAATCAAGTGAATGTCCAATACTACAAAAAGAAAAGGAAATACAGAAGATAAAAACACTCCAACAATTATCTTATCCTGAGGCTAAGGCAATTGTGCAGAGCAAGTATTATGCTACACCGGCGACATCATTTGCCAACAAGGTAAAAACCCCAATATTCACATTTGAAGCTGGCCCATCCCCGGCCTTAAAGGGAACAATAAATAAAAAGGTGGATAATTTACCACCACCCTCTCTATCATAGACCCCACTGGGGCACCGTCAACTTCAAAGTTGACAATAAAGAACCCCACAAGTGATGGGGATCTTCAAAACACGGTAGGTTTAGACCTACCTAAAACTAATCCTTCTTCGGAGGAAGGCTGGCAAGTTATGCCTCCTCCTCGCCACTCTCCAAGAAGGAAAACTCAAAAGAAGCTACCTCAACCCGTGAGGGTACAAGGTAGCAAAATCAAGAAGCAGATCGGAGGCCCTAGAGCTCCCAATACTAATTACAATCTCCGCCCCCCTCACCAACAATGGAAATTGTTGGGAACGGATTTAGATGTCTCTGAGTCGGAGGGTGGCGACATCTCAGATCAGCCCTCGACTCACCGAAAAAGAGAGCGAACTAAAGGAAAATATGGAAAGAATGCAACAGATTAACTACCTCTAAAATATATATATATATATATATATAAATCTCTTATGTTTTTAAAAATTTATATTCTTCAGTTCAGAGCTAGTAATAACTACAACTCTATTAGTAAACATTTTAATAAGAAAGAAGCAAACAACGGAGAAACTGTAAAAATCGCTTTCCAATTTTTGCTGAAAGAAATCCTGCCAAGAGTGATTACTCTTCACAAAATACCATTTTTATGCTTGAATCTATAATCCAATGGAATATGCGGGGTTATATCAATAATGTAGAAGGCATGCGACGTATGATTGCGAAGTACCGCCCACTAGGCATGTGCCTTCAAGAAACTAAACTACGTCCTGGTCATACCGTTAAGATTCCTGGATACAATCTATACGGTAAGGAGATACAACCCGCTCCTGGTGGAAGGGCGCACGGCGGTGTGGCCGTGTGCGTGAGAGAAAATTTGCGTAGCAGGCAGATCTCTTTACAAACAAATTTACAGGCTGTAGCTGTCCGTTTAGAGGCACCGCTGCAGATTACCTTAACAAGTATTTACTTGCCGAATGCATCCTGGCGGAAGAGTGAGTTAGAGAATTTACTCTCACAGCTACCTGCTCCGTTACTATTGATGGGAGACTTTAACTCCCACAATACTTGGTGGGGCTCTGCCAAAAGCGATGCTAGAGGAAAAATTCTTGAGGAAATCTTCGATAATTCAAACGTTACCCTCCTCAACAGCGGCGCAAGTACACATTTCAATGCACACTCGGGGACCTTTAGCTCAATTGACCTGAGTGTTGCGACACCCACATTAGCTATTCGGCTGAAATGGACAATTGCTGATGAATTGTTTTACAGTGACCACTATCCTATAATAGTGAAGAGCTCCATCTCCCCTAGATGGAGATCTGAATATATGACCCCAAAGAGATATGATATTAGGAGGGCAAACTGGTCCAACTTTTCTGCAAGAGTGGTAATGCCCTCACTGACGGGAGATACCACAGTTGATTCGGCAATGTTTGCACAAGCGCTGATACAAGCCGCAGAGGGCACCATATCAAGGGTAGGTGGGAAAATTTCAAGACCTCCTGTCCCTTGGTGGAGCGCTGAATGTAAAATTGCCAACGCGGCGAAAAAGCGGGCCTTCAATAAACTCAAGAGGTACCCGACAGGAGAGAATTTAATGAACTTCAAAATACTGAGGGCCAAGGAGAGATATATTATAAAAAAAGCAAAAAAGGAAACCCTCGCTACCTATGTATCTGGAATCACAACTGCTACTACATTGAAAGAAGTATGGAATAAGGTGAAAGCTCTCTCCGGCCGGCGAAATAACCCATCTATACCAGTTCTTTCAACAAACGATGTTATAATTACTGAACCACAGGACGTAGCTGAATGCTTAGCCAGATACTTTTCCCAAATATCAAGTACCCAGGCATATTCGTCTGAATTTATCCAACGAAAATCTGAGATGGAGCGGCAGCCACTAGATTTTAATACAACCACTTACGAAGTATACAATTCTCCCCTTACTATGCAAGAATTGGAAAGGGTAATAATGAAAACCAAGGACACCTCACCAGGTGTAGACGGTATACCGTATGCAATGATAAGGAATTTAGATGCATCAGGGAAAACTTGCCTGCTCAATTTGTATAACTGCATATGGAACACAGGGCAGTATCCTGACGGGTGGCGAGAATCAATTATTGTCCCGATTCCCAAAGAGGGTAAAGATCCTAGTGACCCTTCCAGTTATAGGCCTATATCACTGACCACCTGTTTAAGCAAAGTCCTTGAAGCCATGGTGAACTATAGGCTGGTGTATGTTCTTGAAACCAGAGGACTTTACAGCCAATCCCAGGCGGGATTCCGCAGACACCATTCTACACTGGATCAGATGAGCCGCTTGGAAGCTTATGTTCAAAACGCTTTTTTACATAGACAACATGTACTGGCTGTGTTTTTTGACATCGAAAAAGCCTACGATACCACGTGGAGGTTCGCAATTCTGCGGAGATGCTATGAATGGGGATTAAGAGGGAATCTACCAAAGTTTCTCCAGGGATTCCTGGAATTAAGAAGGTTCCGAGTGCGCTTGGGGTCAGTCTTATCAAACCCCTACAACCTGGAAAATGGAATACCCCAGGGATCAATACTAAGCGTAACTCTTTTCTTGGTGGCAATAAATTGCCTAGCCGAAGTCGTGGAAGAACCTTTACAAGCATCCTTATACGTTGATGACCTTGCCATCTACCTCTCAGGAGAAAATCTGGATGAGGTTGGGGCAATTCTTCAACAAACTATAAACAGAGTGGCTGCAGAGGCTACTAAAAACGGATTTAAGTTCTCGCGTCAAAAAACAGTAAGTCTTCATTTCTGTCGATTAAGACACGAACATAGTCCACCCAGTTTATTTTTGAATAACATACCGATACAATACAAAGAAAGTGTCCGCTTCTTGGGTCTCGTATTTGACTCCAAACTGAACTGGCAGGAGCATCTCGAATCTACATACATAAAAGCAAAAAGAACTTTAGACATCCTAAAATTTTTAGGAAGCTATAAATGGGGAATGGAGCGAGACATATTGCGACGTATATTTATTTGCCTCACCCGTTCAAAATTAGATTATGGATCCCAAATTTATAGCTCGGCACGCAAATCAAGACTTAAAGTAGTAGATAAAGTATACAATGAGGGTATCAGAATTATTACAGGCGCCTTTCGCACGAGTCCCCTACAGAGTCTATATGTTGAATCGGGGTTACTGCCACCTCAACTCAGAAGAGAACAGTTAATCCTAACTTACTACGTTGGAATATGGGGAAAACCAACTCAGTCATTGTTTTCAACAACATTTGAGAACCCCTACAATGAACAATTTCGTCAGCAAAGAACACGGACGCGGCCCTTTGGCATTAGAGCCAAGACCATACTACAAGCGGAGGAAATGGAAATTGGCCCAATAGAACCCTGGAATTTTAATCACCAACCCCCTTGGTTAATGAACTCAGCATGCATCCGTTTGGACCTATCGACCCATAAGAAAGAAGAAACCCCTCCATTTGTCTATAGGCAGAAATTGCTAGAAATTTTAAACTTTTATATGGACTATCGACCGATATTCACAGATGGGTCAAAACTAGACAATGGTGTTGGATGTGCAATATATACTGAAGGAGTTACCGCTACCTGGACACTCCCCCATTACGCAACAGTTTACACTGCTGAAACATATGCTATCTGGCAGGCTTTAAAAATGATTAGTGATAGAAATTACCCCAAGGCGCTAGTGCTGACAGACTCCTTGAGCGCAATAAAGGCGCTCCAGGATAAGTTTTCGAATGATCCTTTAATTAATCATATCTATGATACATTACACCACTTGTCAACATGCGGGCAGAGAGTGGTATTTGTGTGGGTGCCAGGTCATATAGGTGTATCTGGAAATGAAAAAGCCGATGAAGCAGCCAAACTTGCTGCGTCTTCAAATGTAGAATATGCCATCCCTGTCCGACCAACTGACCTCAAAACATTGATGAAAGCAGTTATTGCTAGAAAATGGCAAACCCAATGGAATAGTTTAAACGAAAAATTAAAGGAGGTAAAATCGTGTGTGTTAAGGAGGTCGGTTGAGAGTTTCCCTAGGCGCGAGTCAGTCATTCTTACAAGGCTCAGGATTGGGCATACGCGTTTGACGCATGGATATCTTTTAGTGAATGAAAGGAGACCGGAATGTCCAACATGTAGGGAAAGGTTGACGGTGGCCCACATATTAGAAGGGTGCCAGGCACTGCGTGAACAAAGGCAAAGAGCAGGCCTGCCACACGATTTGCGAGCAATATTGAAAGATGGTTCCCCATATATCAGAGGACTATTTGCCTTCCTAAAGAATGTTAATTTATATAATAAGATTTAGGTTGTTAGCTAGTTAGTTTAGGTAGTAGTCAGTAGTTAGGAATATGGTATAGTTAGTCTTGTTAGGTTCTATTTTAATGGGGAGCGGAATATATAGTACCCTCCCCTAGTGTGAATGAAGTGTGTATGTATTTATTAGTGCGGATGTATTTATCAGCGAGAAAGTTGGTACAAATGTTCTTAGGTTAGTATTTTAACGGGGGGTGCAAGGAAATTATATAAAAGTACTTCACTCCCACTTTTGTATAGTGTGTATAGATTGGGATTAGGAGTAGGAGATGTTGCAAATAGTCCCCTCTGAAGATAAACAAGCTAGATCTCACAAAGAAGACGGGAACAAAATTGATCGATGAAAATACTCGACCCAAAATTAAAATGAACATACTGACAGCATTGCCCATTGATATATCCTTTTACTGGTGGCCTAATGGATGGCGCATATCTCCCTTTACTCTCTCCCCCCCGTCGGCGAGCACGATGGTCAAGAGGGGAAGACAGAACGGGAGCAACCCCTACTTACCACGCTCCGACCGCCTTTGGAAACAAAGACGCCGATTTGGATGCTGAGTATGATTGGGGTGAACGCCTACCCAGCTCTAGAGGAAATGTTTGTAATGGAAAATTTGAGGGGCGCTAATGACCTTAGTAGTTGATGCGCCAAAAAAAAAAAAAAAAAAAAAAAAAAAAAAAAAAAAAAAAAAAAAAAAAAAAAAAAAAAAAAATAGTTTCATAAATGGCAAGGTGATGCTTACCGGCTCAGAGTGGTCGAATGCTCTTAAGCTTAATATAAATTATGCCCCTCTGCGAGGAGTACCAGGAGTTGGCCGGAATAGTCTGGGAGATGTTGGGACCCTCTGCCGCAGATGCGGCCGGGAGACAGAAACCCTAGCCCATGTTTTGGGCAGTTGTCCATACAACATGCTTTTAGTCACACGCCGCCACCACAATGTGAAACACTGGATCTCCGATAAGTTGAGAGAAATAGGGTACGTTTGTCATGAGGAAGTATACTGCGTCGATACCGATGGGTCAACACGTTATGCTGACATAGTAGCTTTCCTGAAAAGGAGTAAAGAGGCACTTATTAAGTTTTGAGATACGATAAGGTTTGAGACGAACGACCCAAAGCAGGCGGAGAAAGTGGATCAGGAGAAGAAGGGAATATATGATAAATGTATTCCCTTCCTCGAAGAAACGTTCCGCGAAGAATATGGCGAGCGGCAGTATGCTGTTGTAGGATTGTGGTTTGGAACTCGGGGGGCAATCCCCAAAGAAACTGCTGACTTCTTCAGGAAACTGGGCATCCATTCCACTTGCTTCCACAATCTTGCGGAGTTGATCATAATCGACTCTTTGGGCATAGTCCACCATCACATATACGGTGCTTAGCTCTTACCGCCATAATCTCTTACCTGAACTAACGACCAAGACTGTTTTGTCTTATTTGTCTTTCTTTTGTCGTTTATGTGTTTATATTTATTCAAATTACCTATATTTTGACTTAGATATTTTTGTCATAATATTTGTTCACTTTGACGCTAAATTTGTTATTAATTTTATTGTGTTTCATTTACTCTACCTTTTACTTATTTAATGCTGACAATTTCCTAATGTTAAGTGGAGGATCTGTAGTAACTTTTATATTGTGCCCTCTTTTGAGATTAAGTTAAAGTACCAATTACAATTTTAGGTGTGACATCTGTTTTAGAGGAAAAATGACACGAACACCATTACCTAAACGATCAGATAAGGATGTAGATTTATTAGAAATTATACACTCGGACGTATTCGGACCTGTACGAGTTGAATCGCACAGGAAATCAAAATACATGGTGACCTTTACTGATGATAAGTCCAGGTGGACTGAGGTCCGGTTTCTTAATTCTAAGAAGGATATACTAAAAATTTTTAAGGAATTTGTTAACATGGTCGAAAACCAGAAGAATAAAAAGATAAAATGTCTTCAGACCGATAACGGATGTAAATACGTTAATAGTGAGTTTGATGGATTTCTAAAAAGTCGAGGTATACGTACACCCCTGAACAGAATGGAATATCCGAAAGAAAAAATAGAACTTTAATAGATATGGCCAGATGTTTACTGATTCAATCGGGTCTTCCAGATACCTTTTGGGCGGAAGCTGTGAATACAGCGAATTATATTAGAAATCGATGCCCAACAAGTAGTTTAGACGGCTTAACTCCGTACGAAGTTTGGAATGGAAGAAAACCAAGTGTAAAATATTTTAAAGATTTTGAATGTCGCGTATACTGCTTGAATACCAAACCTTCTAGAGGAAAATTTGAGCCAAGAGGAAAAAGCGGAGTATTTTTAGGCTATTCCGAAGAAGCTAAAGGCTATAGAATTTGGTTGGAGGATGAAAAGAAGGTTATTATAACTCGAGATGTAAAATTCATCGAGGAAAGCAATACCAACACACCTACTTCAAATAGAAATTCTTCTGATATTTTCGAGGATTTTATTGAGCAAGAAGTAAATGCGGAAGAACCCCAACAATTAGAAACTGTCGAAATACAAATAATGACAATACTGAGATAGATAGATCTCATCAAAATAAAATAGAATCTAAAAGTACTGAGAAAGAACAAAGACTACGAAGAGGACCAGGAAGGCCAAAGAGGATCGAGAGGTAGACCTCGTAAACAATTTAATCAGTTACCAATATTGGAGGAAGAGGAAACTGAAGAAGTTAATCTCACATCTTCTGAAGAAGTTATGATTTCCGAAGTACCTTTCGAGCAGGCGTTGAATGGTCCATCTTCCAGTGAATGGCGCGAAGCAATCGCCAATGAAATATCACAAATAATCAAAAACAAAACTTGGGTCTTAGTTGATAGAGAAGTTTCTTCTCATGTAATCGGAAGCAGAATTGTTTTAACAAATAAATATAAATCCAATGGACTTTTAGAAAGAAGAAAGGCTCGCCTGGTGGCACAGGGGTTTACACAGAAACCTGGAATTGACTTTGATCAGACTTTTGCACCTGTTGCAAGATTAAGTTCTTTCGACTGTTAACGTCTATAGCTGCTCGTCATAATTTATTTATAAATCAACTCGACGTTGCAACTGCCTATCTGAATGGCGATTTAAGAGAGGAAATTTATATTGAGCCACCAAAAGGCCTAGAAGAAGCTCTCAAAGTTATTAAAGAAGGTGATAGATTTCAAAATGACATCAGGAAGAGTGCTGGTGAAATGCTGAAAGGAATTAAAAATGGCGATATGATTTGCCGCCTCAATGAAGCGCTCTATGGATTGAAGCAGGCTGGTAGAACCTGGTATCTTAAGCTGGATAAAGTGTTGAGGGAACTCGGAGCTGTACCTTCGAAATGCGATCCATGCCTATATCGCCTAAGTAAGGGGAAGTTTCCAACACTAATATTGATTTACGTGGACGATATTCTAATTGCCTCTTCGAATAAACAAACTATATCCTTCTAATAGATGATTTATCAAAAAGGTTCGAAATAAAGAATTTGGGCGATGTGAATTATTGCTTGGGTATTGAATTCAATCGTGATAATAATAAAATAAGTTTGAATCAAAGAGGTTTCATTCAAGATCTTCTGGAGAGATTCGGGATGACTGATGCAAAAACTGTTAAGACCCCAGTTGACGTTAGAGCTAAACTATCAAAGCCCAAGGATCAACCGTTTACGGAAGACAGAGCTGCCATATAGAGAATTAGTTGGCGCATTAAATTACTTAGCATTGGCCACAAGGCCGGATATAAGTTATGCTGTGAGCTGTCTGGGACAATATAATAATTGTTACACAAGAGAGCATTGGATAGCCGCCAAACGTGTGTTGAGATATCTGAAGGGAAGTTTAGAGGTTGGAATTTGCTATTCATCTGATTCTGGATCACTAAGAGCTTATGTGGATGCCGATTGGGGTAGTAACGTAGATGATAGAAGATCATATACTGGTTTCGTTTTTATGTACGCAGGTGGTCCCATCACCTGGCAATCCAAAAAACAAAGAACGGTTGCCTTGAGTTCAACAGAGGCGGAATTCATGGGAATGACCGAAGCCGTAAAAGAAAGTATTTACCTCCTGAGATTTTTTGAAGAAATTGGATATGAAGATTTTACGACAATTACATTATTTAACGATAATAAGGGGGCATTGAAATTAGCTGAGAACCCTGTACTTCATAACAGGAGTAAACATATTGATCTAAGGTATCACTTTATCAGGGATGCCGTCAAGCAAAAATTAGTAAAAGTTGAACACTTGGACACCGAAGACATGTTGGCTGACTTATTAACAAAAGGTCTCTCTGGACCGCAACATATAAAATTAATGGATATGATGAAACTTAAGAAAATCTCAACCACTGCTTGAGGGAAAGTGTTAAGAAAATAATATACAAGCCGTGGTTGAATGTGTGTCAGTAGGGATAAAAGAGTGGGGAGATCACTTTTGCCCTACTAGGGTCAGTCTGTTTGTGTGATACTAGCGGCCAGCATTTTAAATTGTGCGTGTTTATTTTGTTGTATTCGTTCTTTTGTTTATTAAAATATGTTTGTTTTTATGTATATGAAAATAAGTTGTATCTTTTATTGTGTAATAATAAGTGTTCATAAGGTTTTCGTTTTCTTAATTTTAACCCCTAACTTTAACAATTATTATTTTCAGAATAAATACAATTAAGCAAGAAAATGAACAGAATTTTTAAAACATTAGAAGAAGCACATGCTTATTGTTTTTCCGAAGAAATTGAAGCAGATATTCTTGCTCTTCCTCCTGAAGTAGACGAACAGACCGACGACGAAAGATTTGTCGATGACGTTACCGAAATCGTTGACCGTGATGTTCCTGGCTTGGTTGAAGTTCAGCCACATGAAAATCCGAAGGGTAACTATTATTGGAAGATGAAGAAGAAAGTGATATAAAGCGTCAACCAAAAAAATGTAAAAAAAACCTTTTTCATGGATGAATGAACATCCAAAATACAATTTCAACGTAAATAAAAATCTGTCCATTCATCATTTGGATGAACTCAAAAACGAATTAGCTGAACATTTTGTGCTGGAATTATTTGAACTTTTCTTTACCAAAGAAGTGTACGAATTAATATCACACCTAGCCAAGAAGATTATTGGTCAGAAGAGGAAGATTTAGGAATCATTAGTGAAACATACTACGAGCAGAAGTAACTATTTTGAGTTGAAATCTCTAATACATTTTCAAGATAACAAAAAAGCTAATGAAAATAAGCATGATAAAAGTTTTAAAATAAGACCCTTATTTGATTTAGTTAAAAAGAACTTTCAGCGATTCTTTCACTTTTCACGAGAATTTATCAATTGAGATGATAGTTCGATATTACGGTAGTCACTTTCTCAAGCAATTTATAAAAGGAAAGCCAATAAGGTTTGGTTATAAGCTTTGGGCTATATCTGGAGAGGGCGGCTATTGTTACAACTTTTCCCTCTATTGTGGAAAGGAAAGAACACCAAATCACCAAACTAATACTCCTTTAGGTGAACAAGTTGTTTTGCAAATGCTATCAGTTTTAGATTGCCCAGAAAATCATAAGGTGTTTTTTGATAATTTCTTTACTAGATTAAATCTTTTGCATATCTTGAAGGAAAAAGGTTTTAGAGCAAGTAGAACTTGTGGACAGAGTAGGTAACTGTCCACTGATATCAGGAAAAGCCATCGAGAAAAAACATAGAGGATATTATGAATTTGCTTTTGATAGCGAAAATCAAGTAACTGTGTTCAGATGGAATGTCTGTCTGTAGCAGAATAACTTGCGCGCGCGCGCGCGTCGTCCGGCCAGCCTTCCTGCTCTTATCCCTTTAATTCTCTCCCGCCAATTCTATTTTGCGTTTCTTTAGCCACGAATTTTGATTGCTTAGCACCAACTGTAAAGGTGCAGAGCTATTGTAGAAAGAAAAAAGAAATCGTACAGATTCAACAACCAGTAGCTATTAGCAATTACAAGTCTATGGGGGGGGGGAGTAGATCATCATAACCGGCTTCTCGAAAAACATTCAATTGCTATTAGAAAAAAAAAATGGTACTGGTGTCTATTTGCCAGAGCTATAGATATGGCTATTATCAATACTCATTGCCTTTACAATGTGATTCAAGTCCCTGATAACCATTATATATTCAAACTATTAATTTGAACTAATGTCCTCACGCGTTGGTCTAGTAGCACACGCTCTCCTATTCAAATCGCCGTCTGGCAAGCCTTGGCCCTTCATGGGCTGTTGTACAATAGGGTTTTTATAATTTCAATTTCAAGCAATACTTTTCTTGTGAGTGTACTTTACAAATAATAATAATAATAATAATAATAATAATAATAATAATAATAATAATAATAACAATAATAATAATAATAATAATAATAATAATAATAAGCGCTAATGACCGCAGTTGTCGATGCGCTATAAAAAAAAAAAATAATAATAATAATAACAATGTGTTCACTTATAATGATCCAGGTGCCTCCCTTGCCTAAGGGCCGCAACACAACTAAAAAAAAAATACGTAATATCAATAATAATAATTATTATTATTATTATTATTAAAATATCATTTGTCATATTATGATATTATTACATTTATATAACAAATATAAAGCTATAAAGTTTTCAAAAAAATCGTACTTTAATATTGTTTTCTTATGATTTACAATTAGTACATAACAGAATTGGTGACGATGGTAAAATAGAATGATAAACAAACGAAAATAAATTTACAGTCGCTAAAGGTACAGCCTGCAGCATTGGAAACTTTACTTAGCCGGCTTCCACAAGACTCAATGCCAAATTTAGGAAATACTACAACAACAGTGGTAAATCGTAATATTACTTTCAACCAATCTGACCCAGATGAAGAAGACTTAGTATCTCTGAGGAAAGATTAGAAAATTTCTTTGTTATGAGGGCAGAGTCTCAAGACTTAATGAAGCACCAGACATACAGATGGAAGAAGTAAAGCGCTGCGTAGTATTAGTCTACGCACTTAGGTGTATACTCGGAAGCGTAAAAGGATTAGCGTTTAGTGAAGGCACAAATCCGCTAGGATGCAATACAAAGTAATTACAAAGATTGGCACTTTGAGGATGCGGTCGAGAAGAGCGAGAAGCGTATGCTGACCTGGGGAAGCTATGAAGGACACTCTGAAGCGTAAAAGGTATAAAGGAGACTGTTTATGTATGTACAAATGTTCGTGTATGGGCGGTGTGGAGGGAAGCTATGGGAAAGGTAAATTGGTGAATGAAACGGTAAGAAAGAGTACGTTTGGTGATGCAAAAAAGTGCTCTTGGAAGCTGGTTGGGGGGGGAGATGAAAAACCTGTGTTATAAGCACAACATCCGAGGAGACGGTGAATCTTAACAAAGAAGCAGTTTAGATTTACATATTTTTTACACATATATATTCTCACTAGCGGTTTTCTACGAACATTTTCCAACCGTTGCTCTCGCGTGGATTCGTGGCGAAAGCCATTGGTGGAGCCACAAAAGGCGACTGTAGAAGCTTCGAGTTGGGGGAGTATGCGCGATTTAATGGCACTGAGAAGCATAGCGAGATGGTGAGCTCTGCAAAGCTCCAGTCGGGGAAGCGAAAGCGACTTATGGTAGGCGACTTTCGACTATGTCGTCAAGAGGTTAACATCAGGCTGGTCATTAGGGAGGGCGGTATGTAAGTATATCACGGCGGCGTATCCAAATTCAAAGGCATCACAAAATCCAACAAGGTGATGGACGGATGGGGGAAAATATCTGGCAGGCGACGAGGGATTTGAATGCGCCACAGATCCGAGATATGTTTGAAGTCGTGCCATGGGTCGACAAGTTCTTGAGGCAGTGGCTGGTCCCAATCCAGCTGTAGCCGACACAGACGACGAAAGAACAGTTAGCCTTTAAGGTGACCGGAGTCAACCACCCCAACGGATCGAATATACGAGCCACTTGTCTAAGGACGGTGGTTAAGTGTACGTCGCTTCGGACATGCGCACAGCATAAAAGAAATTATCGGAAGTAGGTCGAGGGAAGCTGGGCTGAAATTATCCAGCCCAGGCCGAGAAGTTTAAGAATGGGATCGCGGTCAAGGGATAAAGGGTCATGAGAAGTGGAGGGACGGCAATGATCTGCTGGGAGGTCCCGCAAAAGTGCTGGGCAAGTAGAAGCCCACTTGCGGAGTTCAAACGCGCCCGCCATAATAGCTGTTGGAGTTGCATGCGCAGGTGTTGGGCTTCTGCCACAGATGCAGCGCCAGTAAGAAGATCGTCGACGAATGCTTCATGGAGAAGCGTGATTTGAGCCTGGGGAAACTTATCTCTTCTTCCAGCATTAGCCCAGATAATCGAGAGTACACTATAATAATATTTAAATTCTAAAGTTCAATGCTCAATTCACTACAATTCAGATTCTATTTGTTGTAACTCTCGTAAGTGTAAAAGGTGATTGGATGAAGGCCTGACAATGTGATGTGGTAAATTTGGTTCGTGATTTCTCGTGTGTATTGACAAACTTGGCAGCACCACACTGAGGATATGCTTTCTACAGGTATCACAAAACCTCGAACACGAACACAAGGAATATTAAAGCGGCCATGACCATTAGAGTCAAGTTCTGGTGCCGGAAAAGTAATAATAGACTACAGATGGAGATGCTCATGCAGCGATGGACCAAACGAGAGAAAATGCTACTAATGGGCCCAAGCTTTGTGAGCATCCCAGTCACTAATCCTGGTCTCAGATTATTATTTCGAATGTGACCCCACCGGCAAAGTTGGTTGCTCTGGTGTGCATAATTAATCCCTCTTTTTCAATGCCCTTTGATGTAATGTGTTAGCATGTAGTGGTGCTAGGTTTTTCCAGATAGCTTGAAGTGACGGGCGCAATAACAGCATCGAAGCCCGGCTACTACTTGTGATTTATCGTTGGAAGACAATCGAATTTGGTTGAGACAGCTTGACTAATATGATTTTCTGGCCGTAGCCGAGACATAATAATCCGTCTGAGACCAGGATTGGTGACTGGGATGCTCGCAAAGCTTGGGCTCAACCTTGTATTAGCGTCATTCCTTCGTTTGGTCCACCGCCGCACGAGCATCTTCATCTATGTGGCTGTTATTATCCTTCGGCACCAGAACTTGACTCTAGTGATCTTGGTCGCCATAGTATTCCTTGTGTTCGTGTTCGAGGTTCTGTGGTATTTGTAGAAGAAGGCGCTTTGGTTATGCCCATTATCATCACAATTTTTTATTTTTGAAGGGGGCCAATGCACTGCGACCTTCCGATCTATTGTGCTATGCCCCCTGGATCCGCAGGCTTGCCCACAGCACCCGAGCAGACCAGCTGAACCTCGATCAGTTGAGATCCCTAAGGAATCCCATTACCCTGACAGGCTCTAGAGAGGGTATATCCCCCTCCTCCACCTAGTAGCTAACGAGGCTTTTGAATCTTCTCTGAGTGGCAGTCTCGCAGTCTGTAAGGAGATGTATCATCACAATCTGTGAGATCTATTATTATCCTTCCAACCCATTATGACATTTCCAACACCGTCTTGATTGTTTGGGCTTCTTCTTAGCAGTCTATCGACAAGCTCCTTCAGAGGTGGTAATGATTCCTCAAGATGTAGGAAAAACACACCCTGAACTTGTGACAATATTATAGAAACAATTTGACCACAGAACAAACAGAACAATTGCGTTTGTTACATCTGCAAGGTAAATCAGAATATTTAACTGCTTTGAAAGAAATCCCTCAAAAGTGTAAATGGAGTTATCCAATTGAAACATGCAGATACCCAATAGACACCATATTTCAGGCTCAGTTTATTCATGGGTTAAGAGGTATATACATAAGAGAAAAGATACTACAAATGGAATCCTTTGTAACACTCGAAAAAATGTTAGATACTGCATTGGGGAATGGAAGTTGCTCATAAACAAAACACTGAAGAATTTTCGGCTGAACATAAACAAATAGAAACAGCTCATATTCATAAAATTTCGAAAGAATGCCAAGCAAAATCGAAAGGACAGCGCTTACAAATATTCTACAACCAAATTGTCAATATTATAAATATAAATACCAACAGATCGTGATAACAAGAAAAATTATAACAAACAATTATTAACAAAATTAGACATTCAAGATCTATGTTTCGCCTGCGGGAGTTCAAATCATAAAGCCAATAACTGCAGGATTCGCCATAAACTCAATGTTCCACCTGTACGAAGACAGGACATTTCGCGAAAGTCTGCATCAAGTCAAAAAGTGCAGCGGACGTTAAGAACATTATTTAAAATGAAGACTCATCTGATGAATTCTCTATTAACGTGATTGGCGCTAAGATACCGAGGCCTTTTCACTAGGGAACTCGAACTTCCCAAGATTTGGATTCAGGTAAACAGGATGCTCAGGTAGTGTCATACCAGACTTGAACCCACCTGAGGGAACTTATTGCTCTTAACTGCAGTCTGAGAAGATGACGATCCTGAAAATGTAAGTACCCTTCTTAAAAGCTTGGCAGCACGTACAGATACAGTATTTAATTAAATATTTTTACATACAATATTTAATCTAATGATAATTAATTTGATGTAACAAAAAAACAGAAAAAAAGTTATTTAACCTTATCTCTAATGGAAAATACTGATAGATGCGAATTCCTTGATAGATTTGATAAAGCTCCTGAGATGTAAGTATTGTTAATGTTGCAACTAATCCAATGTATTTTGGCCTAAAATTGATTATCGTTATATAAGAAAAAACTGAAAATGAAAAAACAAATTTAGACCATGATTAAAAAGGAACTGGTATATTTAGACAATATATCCACCAACAACGTACCTGAAGGAGGTCAACTGTTGCGATTTCGATGAATTCCAAAAAATGCATTAAAATAAATTATAAGAATTCATTAGAATAAACAAAATGAATGTGCTGAACCAGCGCCAATAACTTTCGCTTTCGACGGAGTGTTAATAACGATTGGTTGGTAAATAGCACAATTATTAGTTCCATCTCCACAACTACCATGTTCATTCCATCCCCACGTCTTCAACAAACCATTTTCTGAAATTAATCATGATAGTGTACAGCAAATATTATCAGAGAAAATGTAGAATAAGGGTCACTTAACTTTTTCATCGGAGGAAAATGAATAACAAATGGCTCGTAGTTACCGGTGCGAATTTGACAAAAAACCTAAGAAACTTTCCTTCTCAAGCAGTTTTTAGCTTACAAGAGTAGCCACAATCAATAATCAACAGATACATATTATAATAATAGTTATATTTGGTAATAAACAATTTAGAGTGCACAAAATACATCCATGCAGTTTTATCAGAAAGAAGTTGATCATATAAATCAGTCATCAATTGATCTTCGGTGGTTTAATTGAAAATTATTTATTAAGCCTTTTAAATACACATACAAATGTCCACACATCCGTATTATATATCCACATAATAAATATCCATAAATATATTAGTTAATACATTACAGATTTCACAAATGCCTGTTTTGTTACAAGGGAGAGAGAATCTTGGTTTTTGTCAGAATATCTGAGATACTGCGACCACAAATCTGCAATAATCTCCGATTACTTTGCAGGTTGGACACTTTCTGTCACACATTATAATATGCCCTGTCAACCTCAACTGAGCAAAGAACAGCGAGTCATCCCAAACGCAATATCCGTCAGGATTGAAGCTTTCTAGAAAATGCTTAATGCAGAGCGAGAAAGGAGATCCAGATTTAACTAAGACAGGTTTCAGCTGTTTTGATGTTCCCACCGATAATGACTCCAAACGATCAATATCCACTAGATTAGAAAATACGTATATAAATTCAAAAACCTGCCCGATTATTTTCCAAAATTTTCTTTTGCATTCATCTCTAAACAACAAAAAGACCAAAATTCCGACTTTTTTTTTTGCGAAATAATCTTAAAACATAAACTAACCTGTAATGAGTAGGTTATGTTCAGCACCCGCAGCTATGGACTTGACATTCTCTCCAGTTAAAACTTCAACCACAGTATGCGAATATGGTACATTATTACCGGAAATCCCAAGCTGTCCATAATTATTTCTACCCCAAGCAAATAATTTTTCACCTATAGATATAAAGACGACTATTTTAGGTTCATTATATTTTACAATTATAGTTTTGAATACAAAAGCAAAACAAAATTTCTTACCAACTTGAAGAATACAGTGTGTCCAACCACATTTAAGCAGCACGAAATCATTCAGCGTAATTTCTTCAAGTAATGGATTTACTAGTTCAATGGGCAAAGGTATATCAGAAAATTGGCATCCTGCTGGGGTTATGCCCAATTGGCCAAATTTATTACAACCCCAGCCATAAAGTTTTCTATCTGTAGTTAGTGCCAGTGTAAAATTTTGTCCACAAGCAATTGTGGCAATATTTTCCAAATCTTCAACTAAAAAAAAAGTAAAATCGTTTTGGGTATATACGAATATCCCTTCATAAATCTGCCAGTTTGTTTTCATTGTTTTTCTCAATTATCTAAATAATTTCTTAACCTAGTTATAAGATATGTCGTTAAAGTCAAATCTGCAGCGAGACCATGAAGAACTGTTGGTGGTGGAAATCAAACCTTATGAAAATATTAAACTTTGTATTATTTCACATAATAGTAATAATTAACAAGTTAAGCAAGCATACAACCCACACAAAAATTATAGCCAATAGATTATGTACCTTCAACTCTCGCCCAATTCTGCCAACCTAATTACAAAATACCAACAAAAAAATATTAAATTTTCCTAACAGTATCTTTCTGTTCACTTAGAGAAGGTAGATTTTCACAAGGGGGCTGAGTAATGTTTATCTGAAAAAGGGACAATAGGCCAAATAAGTTGGGTATAAACATTCATGCCTAAGGGAGCCACAGTACATCTTCCAGAACGCAATCGATTTTGTTTTAAAGTTACTCCTCCATATATCGAATATCTAGTGCATGCAGTACATATAATACACGCAGCAGGCTAAAACTCCCGAAGAAGTAATTTTGAAAGATGCATTTCTTTTTGCAGGTTAGCTTAGGTAGTGCGATGTCTGATAAGATCATATTCTCTAGACTGTAGATTCACAAAAAATATATATATGTATATAAATACATAAGATAATATAAGCAATTTCTTAATATAAACAATGTTATGTTTGTAAGTGTGTTAGTATTTCCTAAAATCTTTTTATTTTTTTTATTCTTCTACTCTGCAATGCCACCCTTCGTTTACGTCTTAACTGTTAGTTCCCATTACTTACTTATAAATTTCTTTTCTGTTTGTTTCATGTAATTCCTGAGGAAGGCCATCAAAGGTATCCTTTGGCCCCACCAACCATCTTTTTTCTTGTTTAAAAAAAAAAAAAAAGCTATTCAAGAAATCTTCTTTATAACTATAACATTGCAATGTTTAGTTGGGATGGCTATAAAAGTGGTGGTGAGGATTTTACTGTATACTGAGGGTCTTGTGTGGAGCGCTCTATGTCAAAACCAACAAAGCTAAAAAATTTAAATTTAAGCTGACAGGACACCAATACTTCCCTAAAATGATTTTTTTGGGAAAATGTTTTAAATAAAAGTGATCAGATATTCAAGTATCTGACAGTATAGCCCTCACAAAACATGCACTCACCCTTGCCCATTCCTTTGATTTCCGAAGCTTCTGTCCTAACCACCCATTCCAACCACCTGAAGCGACTTCTTTCTGAATCCATCCACATTAACCTCAACTCTGACTCCATCAACTACAAAACTGGCAAGGACGTCATTACTTCTTATTACAACATTTTCCGCTTCCTAAAAAAAGGCACCCCCCATTGAATTACACATACCAACTTTCTACACTTTCCACTCATTTTTTAGTTTATTTATATTCATTTATTTCTCTTATAATTACTAATTGATTTGTTTTTCATTTCTATCACTCTTCTTATTTCCCAACTTGTAAATTTTCCCTTCTCTGTTTTCTTACTTCACCCAAACAATAACCTCCTCCAACATTTAACTCTTCATTCTTCCTTAACAGGTATCACATCTTTTTAATATTGTTTAATCGTTATATTTTTTAATTTTTATCATACAATTTTCTCTGTTTCCGTATTTTTGTTTTGTAGTTCCTGAGGAAGAACACCAAAGGTGTCCGAAACGTCGAATAAACTTTTTTTTTAAATAAAAAGTCTTCTTTGGCCCCTGCCAACTAATTGTTTGCTTGTTTGATCAGATATTTATGTGTGTAGATAGTATACGGTTTAAAGAAAATGTAGGAACTATTTTCGAGTAAATCAAGAAAAAATTGAAAAAACTTCCAGTAAAGTTGCACTTCCGGTTGATGTATTTTATCGAAATTTTCGTGTCTGCTGTGGTGATAGTACCTAAACGAAATACCAAATTTGAGCTTCCTATGACTTTTTATTTTTGAGTTATTCTGTTAACACACACAAACATATAGATATATTTTTATCTACGCCATGATGAGGGCTAATTAGCCTTTTTGTGTCGCGCGGCTAGTATAAAATGGTAGGCTGCGTTGGCGTCTGATGTTTGTTTAGTCGGATATCCAGGGGGCACAAGAGAACAATCTCGGACGCGAACAGCTTTACCCCCACCCCCGGACAAACACATAGACTATTCGCTAAAAACATTTTTTTATATTCAGGATACCCAAAACATGTATTTCCGGTGAAAACTTAATTTCGAAAATCTTGCACGATCGCAATACTTCCACTTCCAGGTGTAAGAGAAAGTAAAAATAATCTAAGACACTGAATTGTTTAAAAAGATGAACTAGATCTATAACATAAACTGAAAGTTGCTACCTTTAAAGACGACACTTAAGAAAACCGGAATTCTAAAAAAGTATTAAACCACGATTGCATGAACTTACCAAAATCATATTTATATTCCTCGGCGCAAAATTTTCTACCCAGTTGTCCACGTCTACAAATACCGGCTGTTTTCACTTTTCCATTTTTCAAGAGAACTGCACTATGACGCAATCCTGCAGCCACCTGCATTGTATTGTTGCATAAAACTATTGGTTCTTTGGTCTGTTTTATCTGTAATAAAAAATAAATATTTGTAAAGAAATGCAGCGTAAGAGAAAGTAAAAAAAGATTATTAATAATAATAATAATAATAATAATAATAATAATATTTTATTTAAAAATTTGACATTCAGAAAGATTAATACATAATATTTACAGCTTGGAATTATATCTGTCAGCCGGAGAAAGATGTTACAAACATTTTATCAAAGAAACTATTCCTTTAATAAAAGACATTTTCTTGTTTACTGTAATACGAGAAAAAAAAAAAAAAAATATTCATACTGCAAATAAAATAAAAAATACATAAATACAAAATACTGAAAAAGTAAAAACTATTCTGAAACTTTACATTACTATACAATATTAAAATTAATGATGAAAAGGTTACTAAGAAATATTAACAGAATAAATTAAGTGAAAAATTGAAGAAACAAAAACGAGTATTCCGTGGAAAACAAACCAAAACAAAAATTATAAATTATATATATATTTTAATAAAAAAAACACAAGTTAAAAGTTAAATTCCTGCACAAGCTGGTCCCGATACTGCCAGGCAGATCGAGCAAAATTAATAAGCCCCTTACAGTTACAAGCATTAAGAAGGGCTTGCAAAGAGTGCAAAGTTAGTAAACGTACTCCGAGGTAACGTAAACGAAATTCTGCGAGAATAGGGCAAACTGCTAAAAAATGTACAATATCCTCCCTTGAATTGAGGTTACATAAGGAACATCTCTTTCTTATCTCCTCCTTATCCGCCCAAGGCGTACAATTTAAATATAATAATTCGCCCCTCATTTTAAATAACCACTCATCTCTTTTAAATGCAATGACGAGGACTGGCGGTCAAAGGAGAATAATTTACAGCTCATATCTAGCTGTTTATACTAAATAAACCTCGAGGACGTACTTATGCACAACGCAGACTCCTCCCGATGCATCAATCTTATCTTATCTAACAAGGTTGCTAACTGGTTTTTCCAAAGACTCAAGTTGTCAGCAGAGGAATCGAAGTGACAAGAGTGTCCGCGGGCCAAGTTAATCAATGCTCAAACCAATAAGTTTTTCTTTTAACTATTTCCTGAGCAAAAATCCTTGGCAATCTATGAGCAGGAAGCTCCAGAACTCTAAGACAGTACCTAAAGTGTAGTCTTAAGGTAAAAACCACAAGCAGATCAACATCAGTCTCCGCATAAAGCATGTAGTTCGGGGTAACTGACGGAAGAGAATACAGCTTTTTAATAAAGAAACGCAACAGCTTTTCAAGTATCTCATACCGTTCAAACCCCCAAACTTGGGCTGCATAACAGGCAATTGACCTGCAAACAGAGTTAAATAACTGGAACTTAAGAGAAGAAGAAACCTTGTCCTTAGCCACAAAGCCCGACCAGACAGTATTTAGAGCTAGCTTAGCGGAAGATACCTTCTCTTTAACATGGGGATGGAAAGATAGCTTAGGCGTAAATATAACCCCTAAATATTTGTACCTATTAACAACCTCTATCTCCTGCCCACTATAACGCCATTTGTCTGAAGAGGACAGCCTACCTCCCCTCCTAAATACCATTACTTTCGATTTCCCAAGATTAACATCCAGACCCCATTGCTGGCAATACTTCTCCAAAATATTAATATTATTTTGGAGTTGTAGCGGATTTTCACAGATAAGAACAATATCATCCGCATACATAAGGACTTTAACAGTGGTTCCAGCCACTCGGACACCTCCCTCTAAGCAGGATGGCAGGTCATCTATGAAAGTTGAAAATAAAATTGGACTTAAAAGACAACCTTGTCTAACTCCACTACCAATGCAAAAAAATTCGGAAATTCCTTGCATGCCCCTTACAGCAGTTATAGTATCCGTGTAATACGCTTTTAAAATATTAATAAATTTTGACGAGATTCCCAAATTAAATAACTTAAGAAACAAAGCCAGGCGGTTGACCCGATCGAAAGCTGCAGAAAAGTCGACAAAAAAGCAATAAACCTTTTGTCCTCTTTTTAAAAATTTTAACTTAATAAGACTCGAAAGAACAAACAGATTGTCAAGAGTAGAGTATCCACGTCGGAATCCCGACTGGTACTCACTCAGAAGATTATTGTCCACTATAAAGATTTCTAAACGACGCAAAAGTAACCCTGTAAAAACCTTAGCTACGGCATCAATACATGATGCCTCTATAGTTGCTTCCTTCATTGATTTCCCCTCGTTTAAAAAGAGGAAAAACAATAGATCTACTAAATGACGGTGGTGTTAAGCCAAACTCATACATATAATTAAAAAAAGATAAAAGTTTCTCCAGGAATACTTTGGGAGCATTTTTATAAAATTCGGAAGTAATTCGGTCAAACCCTGGGGCTTTATTATTTCTCAAGTTTCTCAGAACCGCGACAATTTCATCCCAGGTAAAAAGAGAATCCAATGATTCATTATAGGAAAGGGGCTCCGCATAATGAATCAATAAAACATTGGTAGAAGGATTCAAAAACCCTTTAAAGTGGGAAACCCATGCGGACATAGTAATATTACTACCACAGACGAATTGTTTATTCCTGAATTGATTCAGGATTTGCCAGAGTTCTCCAGAATCGCGCACCGAGCTACAATGCTCTACCAGAAAATTAAAATACTCTTTTCTTTTAATTTGACAAACATACTTAAATTGCCTATTAACCTCAATGTACAAATCCCTAACCACCAAGGAATTACTTTTACGAAAAAGATTTAACAACCTAAATGACCTTCTTCTTGCCAGATAACATTTAGAGTCAAACCAGGGTTTCATCTTAAGATTTCGTATAAAACTAGTGGGACTATTCGAACGGGGGCAAGAAGCTACAATAGAATTCGTAAAAACATTTAGCCGTTCTTGCATATCAGAAGGAAACTCAGAAAACTTATCTAAAACTGATTGTAGTTTAGATTTGTAAGTCTCTGCAAGCTCAGGTGACCAATATAACTGAGGCATAAGAGGTAATACTGTCTTATCAGAACAGAGCTCAAAATTCAATGTAATGTTTAACGGCAAATGATCAGAATAATTAACCGGGAGTACTTGAAAATCATCAATAACAGAAATACAGTCAAGAGAGATCGCACATACATCAACAACAGAACACCCATTTTTACTAATATAAGTGAATTCTCCCTCACTGTCACCGGGAAATCTTCCATTTAAAATCACTAGATTGTAATTCTCAGAGAATTCCAAAAAACTTGTACCCCTACCACTAAGAACCCCATCCCTGGAACTCCTAGTCAAACGACACTTGTTATTATTAACCAGCATATCATCGGGGAGAATCTGAGACGCGGCAATTCTAACATTACAGTCCCCAACGATCATAAAATTATAAGAGCTATGCTCTGCAAAGAAGGCTTCTAAATTTGAAAAAATATTCTCCCAAAAATTACAATTGATATAGATAGGGTAAATTAAAAATTTGGCCACAGGACAATTAACTGAAATTAAATGCACCCCACAATTTCCACAAAATATATTAAGTTATTAGGGAGAGAAGATCTAATCCCATAGAGCTCGCCGCCTATAGCTCGACCAAATGCAGAATTTTTAATTGCAGGAACATAACAAAGATTATATTCGCCAAAAAAAGAATCAAAAGAATTAACATTATCATTTGTCAAAAAAGTTTCTAATAACATGAAAATATCAAATTTTTTAATTAAATTTAAAAAAAAAGGATCCCTAACCTTCGATTTTAAACCCGCCACATTAAACGAAATAACACTTAACTTATTCACTGAATTGTAGATTGGTAAAGGTTGACGCCGGCCGACAAAGTATCCTCAAGATGTCTCCGAAGCTTTAATTGATGAGAGAGAACCATAGGCTGAGGTTGCAGCACCCGATGATGTCTTCTCGGAGATATCCCTGAGAATATCTGACAAGAACTTGGAGAGATCAGCACCAACAATCTCATTCAGCTTTGTGATTCCAGAATCGCTGCCATATCTTAAGCCCTCACTCAGAGACCAACCAAACATATTAGTTCCTATATAAAGACGACCCGCTCGTACAAAAACTTTCATATCCGGCTTCAATCTTAAAATTTCCCTTCTGACCAATAACAACCTAGTATGCTTCCTTCTAACATTTACTGGAAAATCATTATTCACACTAATTCCTGTACCTCTGAGACGCTTAACACATCTCAGAACTGCCAATTTGTCCGAAAAACGGACAAACGTTACCATTAAAGGTCTGTGTGCTAATCCTCTTCTGCCTAGTGGGAATACAGATAACAGGTCTTGGCTAACTGCAACATTAAACACTTGACGACAGAGATCTGTTACAAGTTTCGCAATATCATCATCTTCCTTATATTTTAGACCTCTTATAATTAGGTTGTTACGGCGAGATTTAATTTCAATTTCATCAAGAATGCTAAACATCTTATCTTGCGCTAATTTTAAGTTATTAACTTCCGTCTTAAGTAGCCTATTCTCCTCTCTAAGAATTTTGTTGTCTTTATAAAGTGTCTTAAACCCATCATTAATGGATTTAAATTCTTCTCTAAGAGAACTCAAATCACTTTTAAGCGGCGCCAACGCATCATTTACAACACGAGAGAGTGACTCCATTAATTCAACCTTTGACAAAGACACATTCTCAACATCCACATGAGAGGTGTTAGTACCTAACAACACTTTTTTTGAGCTCATTCCGGCTAATTCTGGTGAGCTTCTAACTCTCTTAGAAGAATTAGATGTCCGAGATTTAGGCGTAGTGTACTCTTCTGATTTTTGAGGCATTCAATATCTCATTTTTTTTTAAACACAAATTTAAATAACTTATTAAATGTAAATAAAGAGAGAGAAGAAATAAGTAAATTAATTAATATTTATATTATAAATTAAAAAAGACTGATATAAACTGAAGTCAGCTGACAGAAGAACGACGGAAGTATTCTAAACGTACTAATCCATATAAGTAGCAAAATAATAAATATTTACTTTCAAATCAAAACAGAAGAAGGTGACTTGCAGGCATGCGCATATATGCAAGAGAGAGATAAAAATTGTAGAAAGAGACAGATTGACGGCGCGGTGGTTAGTTGTTCTACTCACAACAAATATTGGTGAACCCCTTCCAGCACTATGTAGTTCCAAAGTTTAACTATCTTTAAAGTTAAATTTTTATGTTCTTAATTACACTTAAATTGGAATTTGCTTAAAAACCACTCGATAGATTTTTTTATAAATAGACTCACGAAAAAGAAAACTCGAGAATCTACCTTTTGAACAAAAAAACAAGTTAGTTACACAACTTTAAACTGCCAAAAAAGAATAAAATTAACAGAGCGAAATACATAGGTCTTGACTACACGACTGACAAACATCTACTCAGTAAAAAAAGATTATAAAGAGATGTTTATATGGCAATGGTTAGAAACAAAACGTATAAACATTCATTATAATTTTAAGACCGGACGATCTGAAAACCATTTTAAAAAAGATTAATATATTTAGTCAATAGTAGTGTCGGTTTGATTTTATTCTTAACATATAAAATCCTAATCTTATATAATTCCAAATACAGATTAAATTTGCCATATGGAGGGGGACCATTCTGAATCAATAAGACGAATATGGCAGTAAATTCTGCAACAATCTACCACCTATTCTCTGATCTCCTCGGACTCCATACTCAAAAAGTATCTGTTACTTGAAATGCTCAAATATGGTTGCAGGCGTGATAGTAGTTAAAGCATAACCCAATATCCAGAAATCTGCCAAACTTAGATGGAATACTTACTTTTCGGTGCATGATTTCTACAGATTGATTGGAGGCAATAATTTCAGACCTTTGTCCACCTTATCGTGGAGGATGGAAACTGAACATCTCTACTTATGCCAGTAGTTCAGTTGTAGCAACCTAACACTACAACTGACTGAAGCTGCAATCCATTCCTTCTATGAAACGCGGCGCCCAAATTGCAATTTGCCAATAACAGGAATTGAAAAATCAACGAGCTACTAACAAATCTCTGAAAGAAGTATATGTTGTACGAACACCTACAATCTTCATTAACTGAATATTAAGAAAATCAGATAGTTCGATGAATTAAAATTATATTTTACAACTTGCATGTAAGGAATATTTCATACTGTGCACTCCTCATATGTCATACCCTATTAAAATTGGTCAGTTAGACAAAATTAAACAACAAGAAGCCATTTTCTTTATCCATTAATCTGCACAATATACCAAAATAAACGTAAAAGTAATTACCTGATTTGGATTTATTCCAAGCTGCCCAAATGTATTTGCTCCCCAACCAATGCACAATCCATCACTGGTTATAGCATGGCATGCATCCCATTTGCACGATAATTGAATTATTTTATATTTACTTAGACTAATTAATTTAACAAAGTTGTACTCTTCTGGATTGGTATCACCAAGCTGCCCTACACTGTTAAGTCCACAACCATAAACTGTTCCATCATTCAATAACAAAAACGACTGATTTGCACCAACTTCTATGTTTGATATTTTATTTAAAATTGATCCATCTGTCCCTAAATGAACATTGTTTGGGCTTCTTACTTCTTCACATTTTCTTCCTTGGCCTAACTGGCCATAGGAATTAGCACCCTGTAATTATAAATACCAATAAAAGTTTGGCATGGGAGTAAAAAAGAAAAGAAGGAAATATACTAAAATGGACTTGATAGTGGGTTAGGGAAATAATACTAGAATCTAAAAAGATTTATAAAAAAAAAGAAAAGCATAAAAATAATAAAGTATCGGGTAGAGAGTTCACGGGGGTACAGGGGGCGGAGGCCACCGTAAAAGAGATTACTGAAGGTACGTAAAATATTAACCAAACATTTATAAGCAGTTCCCGCTCTCCACTACACTGAAGGGATCATTTTTACGAACTTCCGAATTACATTAAAAATGGAAAGTTTAATCAAGTTATCAAAAAAGATATGCATGACTTACCCAAGAAAGTAACATTATTACTTAGTGCAAGTAAATTCGAAGTAATAAACACAGAATATAAAAAGAAAAAACTAAAACGAGAAATTGCTTTTAATTAATATACTTCCTGATCATAATGTCCTACTTTACATCAACAATCAGCCCTGTTTGTGAAATAACCTCTTGGCAGGTTAACTCGAGTTTGTAAATGTAGACGCACGAGTGCGTTGGCAAGGACGTTTTGGGGTTTCGCCCACCAAAATTTTTTTTTCCTTCTAGAAATAAATTTTCTCAGATTAATATTTACCGATTTCTCACCTTTATATGTAGCAAGACCAATCTAAAAGTAATTAAAAATGAACATTTTTAATATGTTTAGATAATTATAATGGTAATTTCGAAAATAAAAGGCTCTTATATACATTTTCAAGAAGTTTCTGAATATTTTCCTCCATAAATCCCTGTCCATTGAATCCCTAACATAAATTCCATTTCTATAGCGATTCGTTTAGGAGATCCTAGCCAGGTTTCCTTGGGTTGCCATTTCTTCCTCCTGCCGTCAACTTCCCATTCCTTCATCCGCTCTGCTATACTTTCTTCTTCCATCCTATAAACGTGACCAAACCATCTAAATTTCTTTCTTCTTTCATTCTAAAATATTATTCTTTCATTGGTGTTTACTCATGATTGAAAATACTTGTATTTTTGAATTAGTATTTTGTCATAATCTTTTAGTAACCAGACATAATTAAACATCTCACAAGTACTATGTACTGAGATAAGCATTTTTTTATAACCGGCATACAGAATCCAGTATCAGCACTTTTAAGCATCGTTATTGGTCTCCGCAGGGAAGTTAATATAGGCTGTAATAACGCCTGCAAATTTCCGTTAAATGGGGCGTATTAATCATCTATAAATGACCAATGCCTTACAAATAATTATTAACAATAAATAATGTTCAAATGTTTTTTTTAATAACCTACATCCAATTAGGATTAAATATAATTTAATAATATATAAAATGCTTTAGGAATGTATTATCCGAATGTTAAAATTCAAAACTTTTTAACAACCCCTGCCATTATTATAACAGATGCTTCAAGCTAACTGTGGCTAACTGTGGTTATTGCCGGCCATTTTTCTTTGTGCTTTGTAAAGTGCTGTGAGTGCATCTAAAGTATTTTGGAGAGGTGTAATCTAATTTTTTTTTTTTTGGGTGCATGTATATAATTAATTAGATATCCTATTTATTGGCTCATATATCTTTAAAAGTTGTTACATTTAGTTCCAATTAAAAAAAAAAATTATAATTGACAAACATGTCAGAAGATAAAAAGGTAACTAGGCACGCTTACCCTGTAACCTCTTATTTTTGTCGGCTTTTGTTTTGTATTAAGTTTGTTAATATTTTTCACTAGAAGTTATCTTTATATTTTTATAGGAAGTTAAAGCAGGTGAATCTGAACATATTAATCTTAAGGTGATGGGCCAAGATAATGCTATTGTACAATTCAAAATCAAGAAACATACACCTTTAAGGAAATTGATGAACGCTTATTGTGACCGGGCGGTTAGTATAAGCTATTATCTGTTTGTATTTGTTGTACCTTTTCATGTAAATTAAAGTTAATGTTTTGCCATTTATAAGCTATATATCTAAAACTTAATGGTAGATTATTTAGCTTAATAAATGCTACCTACCATCTTTCTTTTTCTCATGTTTTGTATTTTAAAATAAAACTATTCCTAATTTTTGTTTTTTATTTCAGGGTCTTGCAATGGCAGCTGTCAGATTTCGTTTCGATGGCCAGCCTATAAACGAAGCGGACACACCACTTAGTTTAGAGATGGAAGAAGGAGATACAATAGAAGTTTATCAACAGCAAACTGGTGGTTTTTCTCATTAAAATAATTTTGTTAAATTATTTCAAAATTTTTCCTTTTTTTTTGTTTTTAATCGATTAACTTTTATATGTATAAAATATAAACAAAAGAAACAAAAATACTGTTTTATACTAAGCAGGGTTTATTTTTTTGGAAAACATGCTTAAGCCTGGGCATGACGATCTGATTGATTTGCAGAAATCGATTTTTTTTTTTTTAATTTAATGAGAAAAATGCAGATAATTAGCCCCTCAGAAAAAGGCAACGCAAATCATTCCTCGATTATTTTGGATATATATATATTTTTTTTTAAGACAAGAATTAATGTATCTTCCTACTTTAGATGATACATGTAAGTACATTGTAATTATAAATTTACAGGCTTATACCTATATATAATTTTTTAAAAAACCTCGATTTTTTGTTTTCTTAGCAAATAAGTTTAATAAGTCTGGTCACATATCACCAGGCCAGAGCTACATAAAATAACTTGATTAGGTTTTCTCTGTGTACAAGCAATTCATGTTTTATTTAATTTAAAAAAAAAAAAAATGTGAAATATTCGTACATAAACATTAAAACAAAATAATTGATGTCATACTTTGCGTTTTGACTTCTTTTTTTTTGTAAATTATAATTCTGATAATAAAGTTTTTCTGTATCATTTCTTTTTGTAATTCCTTTCTTTTTCTTTTGCCTTCTATCTGTTCAGTTCTATTTTTGTTGAAAGCATTCAGAAATGGGCTAATCTCCGAAATCAGAGGATTCTGTGCCTATACTATAATGAGCCTGTTCTGAGATGTATTATATTCTCATCTCAATCAGCCCTGGCTCGTTATAGGTCCGCAGAGCGCCACTCCTCATCTGGTGCATAGATGAAATAAGATTGGGTCAATGGAATTACTGGTGCCAGTGTGCATTATGTTATTATGAGCGTGTGCATAAGGAATCTCATTTCATCCTGGTTCAAGAGGATCTTTAAAATGATCAGTAGAGACTATAAAGTTAGATGCTCTGAGACATTTCTTTTTTTTATAAATATTAATTTCCATTAATTATTCCTTCCAAAATACCAAGATCTGGAAGTTAAAACATAAAATCCGTTAAACATGCAAAATTGGTTTGAAATTTTTTTTTTTTATTGTTCCCTTTTTAGTGGGTCTCCTCTTTCTATAAATCCC
This sequence comes from Triatoma infestans, assembly GCA_011037195.1. Taxonomy (NCBI): domain Eukaryota; kingdom Metazoa; phylum Arthropoda; class Insecta; order Hemiptera; family Reduviidae; genus Triatoma; species Triatoma infestans. Next base: position 84,017 of record JAAEAF010004163.1, read on the forward strand.
CTATGAGCTTCTTCCATTCTGTTCTATCTAAAGCTTGCTCTTCGCTCAATCTATGTCCAACCAAACTCGAATTTCGTCCATCCATTTTTTGCTGGGTCTTTTCCTTCTTCCTTCTACTTCCCACTCCAAATTTCCTTTGGTAGCCTTCCACCTGTCATCCTTTCCACATGCCCAAACCAATGTTACCTCTGCCTTTCTACTATTTCCAGAAGATTTTTCTTCCCGTTCATCACAATTTAATACGAACATTTTTCATGTTTTCTCTTCTGGATTTCCTTGCTGAGCGCCTCAGAAGTGCATTTCGACCGCTAGCAATTTACTTTGCAGGCTTTTGGTTAAGGTCCATGTTTCAGTTCCATAAGTAATTTTACTTTGGAAGACAGTTTTGAAGAGGAGGCCTTTCGTTTTTGGAAGTATTACGGGGCTCCTCAGAAGTGGATTAAGCAGGGCTATAACTTTCCTTCCTTCACCTAATCTTGTCTGCTCCGACTAATAATAGACCCTAAGTATTTCAACTGATTTACAGTTTATCTAGATCCTATCAACCACAACTGGCTCTCCCTCCGAAATCGCAAGGTGCTCCGTCTTATACATGTTAATTTTCAATCCCCATTTATTATATTTCTCCATTAATTTTCTAAACATATACATGATGTCCTCTCTATCTTGGGCTACGATCAACTGATCATTGGCAAATAATAAATTACTAGTGAATAGGTCTTCTTTGATCTTTATCCCCACCTTGCTGCATTTCCTTTTCTAATCTTTAAGAGCAACATCCAAATAGATTTTAAATTATGTAGGAGACAGTGCGCATCCTAGTACATACCCTTGCTGTTTGGGAATCCCTCTGATTACTTACAGCCTATTTTGACTTGGAGAGTGTTTCCCTCATAAATTCTTTGGATGGTTTTTATTATTGGTTTCCCAATGTGGCCAATTGGAGAGCCTTCTAAAAAAAGTTTTCTTGGGACAGAATCGTAAGCCTTTCTAGGGCAACAAACAGAATCTTGTGCCTTCTCAGTTTTCTTTTCGAACATTTGTCTAATAAATTGTAAAAAACGTAGTCTGCAAGACCTATTAGCAGTAAAGCCACATTGGTCTTCTGTATCCAAACCTTCATTTTCCAGTCTGGATTTAATTACTTTCGTTAAGATCTTCATTGTTGTATTGACCACACATATTCCTCTTTAGTTGGCACAAATCTTTTTGTTTCCTTTCTTCTAAACTGGGGTAATATATCCCAACATCATTTCCTCTGGTTTCCTTCCACCCGTTTGTATTACATTCGAAATCTGATGACTCTTTATGAAAGTGCCACCTTGGTAGGGGTGAATATTCTTGTGAAATTGATGTTACGCAGAAGGTGCTTAAGGGCGAATAGTTGATATCTTCCGGAAAAATGGGGCCTTGGATCTGAAAATTGACCATTGTCAAGTCTTAATAATGTTATTATCTGCGAACGAATTGGTCATCTTGGGTGATTCCTGGGTCGATGTCCAGTCAAAACTTAAATTATTGGAAAACTGCCTCACTGTGAACACGGAAAAAACAAAAGTTATTGTATTCCGGAAAGATGGGAAACTTAGACAAATGAATAATTTCCGATATCAAAATAAGATGGTCGAAAGAGTGCACAGCTAAGTCAATCACGGTGTTCTATCTCAGCCCTTCGATAGTGGTAAATTCAACTTGGCGTTGGACTCTTTCAGAAGAAGAGCTAGTCTGGCAATAAACGGTAATTGGTATCTTGATGCGCAGCAGGGCTGATAATGGGAGTGCACCTTAATGTTGTTCCAGGCGGCGGTTCAAACCATAAAGTGCACCACCTTATAGCCTTATTGGCCAAGTTATGGTTATTGTTATATTTAGAGCAGGTCGAAGTAATACAGACGGGATTTTTCAAAAACTTGTATTCTTTCCCCCTGAAGTACGCCACAGTTTTGTCAGAATGAAATTTGGTCTCCAACAAGTAAAAATTCGGATCTTCGCGAGTAAGCTAAGGTGGTGAATTAAATTGTTGGAGATGCCTGAAGACCGAATGCAGAAGACCTGTTTTCGACGCTTGATTCATCTTGATTCAAGGTTTCCCGCAAGTTTTTAATTGGGCTTCTCATTTGAAATCCCTGCTGAGTGCAATAGGTTGAGATAGGGTATGCGTGGCCACGCGGAACCTCATTTTTGCACATAGAAATGCCGAATTTGTTAGAAAAATTCAATAATTATTGTCTGGGGACAGATATTGATGGTGTGTGCTCATCAAGATATAATCCATTTTACAGATGTGTTAGTTCCCTAGCAAACTTATAATTATATGTCAACTGCGGTTAAGCTATAAAAATGCAATTAAAATTTATTATAACCATTGCACTTATACCATTGACTGTATGGGTACTGCATCAGCCTGAGTGTTAACTGCTTGAGCCTGAATCGGCGCCACATTCTCCTAGTCTGTCCCGTTTTTGCCTTCTTGCGTTCTCGTTAGCTTGGTAGACATTCTCAAGATCTCCACGATTTGTTAAATGTAGCCACCATTGACCAGCTGAATGATTTATTTATTATATTGTTAATGTGTTAAAACTGAGAGCCTTATTTCTTGATGAATGAGTGAGAGTGACTGTTATATCAGAGTATTGTTTTTTGGAATAATTTTGCTTAATTTGTTTTATATTTGTGTACTGTCTATGTATATTCATAATATTTTTATGTTTATATTGTTTTTATTTGCAACAATGCGTCAGCTGTTAATTATTGAGTGTTGTGTTTAAGTTCTAATTTTTAATAAAATTGATTATATCGTATTAATTGTAATATCAAAGTAAAGATTGTAATGAAATGCTGCTAAGAGTATAATGTAATGTATGTATGTAAATTTGGTAATGCAATGATGCACTGTACCCAGTTGTATATGGTTTCACAATAAATATAAACAGGAGTAAGGGATAGTTTGTGAGTGTTTCACACCAGTTTTTTTGTAATTGGCGCACGGTACTTAGTAGTGGCTTGCAGACTGGCGCTAAGAGCATTCTAATTGTAAAAACAACCACTTAAATGTTAGTGTCGTTGATGTTTGTCTGCCCTCTATGAACTCTAGGTTGATTGTGAAAAAAACTGTTTTGATGTTCAAGAGCAAAGAATATGCTTGTCCATCAAAAGAACGAAAAACATTGGAAAATAAAGCCACAACTGCTTTTCACAATTACCCAGGAAACACACAACATGACCTTGAAAGTTAAATTTGATTTTTAAAACTACCATGTGTTAAAAATAAAACTTGTTAATTCAATGACTACTTTTAGTGTTTGATTATTACCATAAAATAAAAATAAAAACAAATAATAAAATAGAAAATGTTATAAATAAATAAACAAGAATTAGATTTAGGCCAGTAATTTAGTTTTTAGTAGACAGACAATGCTAAAAGCAAAGAGTTCGGGTAGAAAGGTTTTAGCAAATTATGCGTGATACGCCCTCGTCTTTGTGTATGAGTTTCAAACTGGAGCTATCAGAAACTGACGAGGAAAACTTCGCAGAGGGGAAAACCCTTTCGAAAAGATCACCAGATCCCCGGCGATGGTATGTGCTGGGCCTGTATTGTATTTCAGCTTTTTCACAGGTAATTTAATATAACTGTTATTTTCAAATTTAATGAATGAATTGTTTTTTTTTTTTAAATAATTTGTTTCAGATTTCAATTTTAAGGATGATGTATAAAAGTACAAATACATTTCGGATGAACATCCTCACCGAAATCCCTTATTATGAAAACAAGAATTAGTTGGCTTCTCGACCAATTGAAGGTAAAAAACAAAAAACCAAAAAATAAATTTTGTAATTGTTTTTTTAATAATTGACAGGTTCGACGTTTCGACAAACTTTGTTTGCCTTCTTCAGGAACAATACAAAACAAAAATAAAGAGAAAAAATTATAACATGAAACACAAACAGAAAACGCGCAACTATGTAATCGCACCTATGTATTTTGTTTTCTGTTTGTGTTTCATGTTATAATTTTTTCTCTTTATTTTTGTTTTGTATTGTTCCTGAAGAAGGCAAACAAAGTTTGTCGAAACGTCGAACCTGTCAATTATTAAAAAACAATTACAAAATTTATTTTTTGGTTTTTTGTTTGTTTACCTTCAATTGGTCGAGAAGCCAACTAATTCTTGTTTTCATATTACAACTAACGGCCAACAAGAAAAATCTTCTGGAAATCCCTTATTCTTTAAGACAAAAAAAAATCTTGTGGAACACTCACCCGACTTTCTCTAGCTTATTGCCTAATTTGAAGAAAATTGGTTTCCGGAAGTGCGATTTTGCAGAATAGGTTTTTGAGTTTATTTTGGAATTTTCTCGAAAACTGTTGCAACGATTTTCTTTATAATTGGAATACTTCTGTATAGATAGAAACGTCATCACTTTTATTTGTAACATTTTCTCGAAAAAAATTGATTTTAGAGGTGCATTGGTGGTCTATCAGTTAGTTTAAATGTAAATTTGCTCAAGCTTCTTGGTGTGAATGTAAAATCCCCACCTATATTTTTATGGTCAGCTCAACTTAACATTGTAACTTAATTTTAAAGAAAATTTCTTGATTAAATTGTATTAATTAGAGTGAGAGAAAGTCGTGTGCGTCTTTCACAACGATTTTTTTTTTCTATTATGCTAACAATGTTGCAGGTAATTGTGTGGAACACCTGGAGCCCTATCGCTAATTCAGCTTTGTTTGCCTTCACCACTTGGCGTGAAAGTACTATCGCACTGTTGAATAACTGGGGTTGTTTAATGTTTCTATTGTTTATCGGCCCTTGTTGCTGGCTATTAAATAAAGGAGGTGATTAAAATTTTGTTTATTAAATTCTAATTTCCTGACTACGTAATTTTTTGGAAAAAAAATCCCTAACAAAATCTTTATTTCAGGCTTAAAATGTTCATTTATACTTGCATCACTTCTATGCACTCTTGGTACAGGGATACGTCTTTTACCGAGCAATGAAGAAGTTTTCACCATGTAAGTATTATTCAGTGTCATTTCACTCAATTATCTCTTTCCATTTTTTTGCACTTTTTCTGTTCTGGTGTTAAGGATAGATACAAACAAAAAATGGTTTAAAAGAAACTTATCTTTCAGGTTTCCGCTGCCATTTTCATGCAGAACAGCAGAGCCTTAAGGTTAAGATACGTCATGGTTTGCCATAAATAAAGTCCGCCAGTTTTGCAATAGGCTTCTTCAGTGTAGCTACCGGCTTGATTACAAGGCCATGATTCAGAGTGAAAGTTGTAAAAGAAAACTGAAGAAGGATAGAACCTTATTTCTCCTTCCATCTTGCTTGTGAATGGTAGTAGATGGTGAACGGGGCTTAATTTTCCCTTCCATGCATCTTTGATTGGCTGCTGGATGGCAAGACTCAAGCCAATTCCTCAGTCTTATTGCCAAAGGTGCAGCCTTGTTTTGTTCTGAAAATGGTTATTTTTTCTCTTTTTTTCTCGCTTTTTACTCCCTCTTACTCGTAGCAAGAGGAAATATTGGGATCATGCCAGATATTCGAAATTGAGTTTTCATTTTTTCAGCTGGAAATGCATGTTTTAAGAGGCAGTTGGGTAAGTGTTTCACAGCAGATTTTTTTTTTCTCTAGAGAAAATTTCCTTGAACTGTGAAAGCATTTCTGGGATGCTTTACTGTCCATCCCATGTATTGCTCTTTTTTGCCAGGATTTTTTATTGACACTTCTTCCACAGATCGGAAAATAGCCCTCTTCCTCTCTTCGGTTTCCCCTCTTCTTTCTTCTGGTTTCTTTATAAGATATACCTAATATAAGGGATGGCTGTTGGCCTTATAGTAGTGAGTAGTTAGTTACTAGGTTATCCTTGTAATGATCAAACCTTTCTTTCATGTAGGATACTGGTATAAGCTTTCATTCAAGCATAGCCTGTTGATATGGGTTTTCTTCCGATGTTCAGTTCTTCTTTTCGAACTATTACGTTCAAGTAAGGAAGATTCATATTTTCTTCAATAAAATAATCTATACTTAACGCGACAATGGTCTTGCATGACAATGACCGCAGAAGCTTGAAAAATTATCTGATTATTATTACCAGATGATATTCATTAAAAAAAAAAAACTTTTGTTTTCTAAGTTTTCCTGAAAAACTGAGTCATATTTTCTCGTTTTTAAAAAGTTACTTTTAACTGCTGCAATTTATTACAGACTTGCCCATGCTGGAGGAATTTTGAACGCAGTTGGTGGGGTGACCTTAAGCCCGGCAATTTTATTGCTTTCTTCTACATGGTTTCCTTCAAATCAGAGAACTTCTGCAACAGGTTACTGTTTTCTATTCTTCATGTAGTAGTTATGTTTAAAACCAAAATGCGGACTTTCTTATGGTTTTTTATAATAAGAAAAAATTACGATTTTCAACTAATTATTTGAAAATTACCTTGTTTTTTCGGTGTGAGATTTAGAGTTTTCATTCTTGAACAGGTATCGGTACATCCTTATCAATGCTGGGCATTGCCGGTAGTTATGTATTAGGACCGATGATCGTTTCTGAACCACCTTTATCAAGGGCTGCCCCTGAACAAGAGAAATTACGTCTTAAAATACGAACACAAATTAGTTTTCTGTTATTTATAAGTAAGTTGTATTATTTATTTATTTTCTAAATGTGAACAAATAAATTTTAATGCATTAATTGTTTTACTTTCTGATTGGTGCTTGCAGTCAAGGATAAGTATTGTGATCGTGTCAACATTTTCAAAATTTGAGTTTCCACCGGAAATATATGTTTTGAAATCTTCTGATTATAAAGAAAATGTTTTATAGCGAACAGAGTTGTATACAGGGTGACAATTTTTATTTACAGGGTCACACCACCGATATGACATAGAAAGTACGCCAGATAGAAAACAAAATCACCAAATTATCCCTACTTGATTTTTTTCGTGTATTCCAAATATGTAATCAATTATTTTTTGTAAACTGTAGAAATAAGAGATTTCGAAACCAACTCTCCTATTTCAAATTGGAACATATATATATATATATATTTTGACAAATTCTAAAAGTAGAATTTTTTCATGAACAAAAAATCCGGGGAATATTAGCTGAAGTTCTTCAATTTTGAAATTAGTGACATTTGTGTTTACTTTTCTCAACTTATTCTTTATTCTGTTTTTTGTATTTCTTTTTGATAGATTATTTTATGAATATTGAATAGATGGAAGTTCCGAATATGGGCAGATGAAAATCCAGATATTACATATCGCGGACACGGAGTGAGACAATAATTTCGATAAATTTATGGTGCGGGCTAATAGCGAAATCAACTTGTAGGTCCGTAACTTTACAATGAAACATTGAACGCAGTAAGGTATCTTCATTTCTTAAGTGAAATTTTCCCATCTCTGCTTGAAAATGTTCCTCTAGTAGGCCGTGCTTCGTAAGATATATGTCCCTGTTCATAATGCGAGGATAGTAAGGCGTTATTTAGATCACTGTTACCCGGGGTGGTAAATGGATTGGCACTTTCGGTCCTATTCCGTTGTCAGCCGGCTTCCCAGAGCCTGATGCCTCTGAATTACTTCTTCTGGGAGTTACCTAAAAAATTAATGTTTGGCAACTTAAAAATCTGTTACCACTATAGAAGAACTTAAAGAAGTTTCATTGATAGACACCCCCACTAAAAACAGGAGGAGATGGTTTTACTGGGGCAGCTCACATTTTTTGAGGGAATTACCGCAATATTTCTTGTTTCTGGCATTAAAAGAAAATAAAAATTCCAATAATTTGTTTATGGGAATATTCCGGAAGCATTTGTTTGTATAAATATTAATTTTTCAGATTTTCTAATGGAAGTAAGCCTACTTTTTCTTATAATACTTACATTTCCATCAAAACCATATCAACCAGCAAGTCGGGCCAGTTTATTAAGACTTACCGGAGATACTAAAGTGAACTTCCTGCAATCTATCGCATGTATATTGAAGTAAGAGCTTCCTATTTTAGTCTTTTGACGGTTGCAGCTGGTAAATTGCAATCATTTTTATTTAAACAAAAAAACTATTAATAATTCGTTTTTTCTTTACTAAATAGGAACAGAGATTTTTGGTTGCTATCATTTTCCGCAGGACTATGCTCCGGAATAACAGGACCGTGGCTGTCTTTGCTTGCAATTATATTTGCTCACACCAATATTACGCAGGTGAGATTTAAGGCAATAGGGCAGGAAATCATTTAGATAGTATCTGAAGTGGGAGGGATTCCTCTCCTCCAGAAATCTAGTAAAATAACCATTATCTACAGTTATGTTGCTTAGACAATGTAGCCTTTATAGACTAATTTGTTATCGACTTTAAAAAAAAAGGATCAGTATGTTGAAATGTTGAAAGTTGTGTACATTTCTACAAAACATCTGGAAAATTGGTTAACCAGAAAATAGATACTTACTTTCCCTTACTGCTGGTAAAAGGAAGTATTGTGTCAAATTTTCGATATCGAGCTTTCAACGGAAAAAATATATGTCTTGTGGTCCGAAAAAGGGGGTTTTAGGAAATGGTCCCCCTCTGTGTGTGTGTGTGTGTGCGCGCGCGCGCGCATGTGTGTGTGTGATATATATATATATTTACGGTCAAAAACAGAAAATCGCAGATACTTCGAACTTAAGTGCCTGGGACCCGGTTTTGATCATAATCGGTCAACCGGAAGTACCACTATGCTGAATGGATTTTTTTTCTGTTTTTTGCGATTTTCGCTATAAAAATACCGACGGGTTTCATTAAATTTGGTACACTAATTATACTTATAGAGACCCATCACTTTCGTTAGAAAAATGTTTCCGAGAAAGTTCATTTAAAGAAATATTGATGGAGGGGGAGGTTATGCTTTCCTCAAGGTCATTTTATCTTATTAAGATTCTTCAATTGATATAAAATAGAAAACACTTCAACATTTAGTAAATATTAAAAGGTTGAAAAAAATTTGTCAATTATGAAACTATGTAAACTAGAGTAAGCGAAATTCGGGTCATACCAGATTTTTTACTTTCTCCTAGTAAGAAGTATTGCGATCATGTCAAATTTCCGAAATTTGGTTTTCACCGGAAATAATGTTTTGAGGTTCTCTGAGTCCGAAAAAGTGGTTTTTAGCGAATGGTCCTATATATATAAAATATATGTGCGAGTGAGTGTGAACAAAATATCCCAAAAGCGAAAAATCGAAGGAAGCTCAAACTTTCGAAGAAAGGCTTTGTGGCATTTTTTTGAAACTTTCTTGAAAATTTGCTGTAAACTTGGAATGCTAACTGCACACAGCCCATCAGACCTATCAATTTTTTGCGGAATTTGTAAGGTTAAATTTCAAATTTGATTTGGTTTGGTTCAAAGTTATTGTTGCGCTCTTGTGAGCTAGAATGTAATCACTTTTCTACCTGCTGCCTGGATTGGCACTTTGTCTCCCCACCATCTCTATATTCATATTAGAACGAATCATAATCTAAATAATTGCATTAGTTATTAAAGTGATAAGAAAAAGAGTTTACCAGATTTTTTTTTTAATCGGTTTTCTCCATGAAGGTATACTAACTACACTTACTGAGACTTATCACTTTTGTTGAAATTTTCTCACGAGAAAATTGATTTTAGGCGGGGGGGTACGGATTGAAAATTCACATTTCCGTATCAATTGTAATTATGTAAATTACAATGAGAGAAAGTCATGTGATTGCTTCACACTAAATTTTGTTTTTGTTTCCAGTCAGAAACAGCAAGATTAGGTTTTTGGACAATAATCTGCAGCAGCTGTTTAGGCTTATCTATTAGCAAAGTGTCAGATAGCTGTCCCGGTCATATCAAGACTATATTGTTGATAATGATTGCTTTCGCTGATCTAATGTTCCTCTGGATATTATTGTTGACCACACAAACAGTACCATTTCGAAAAAGTAAATTAGTTCATTGGTTATTTATCTGTTTATTTGTTTAAAGGATTTTTTAATCCTAAAACTTGCTTAATTAGATGAATTTTGAAAAATATTAATTACAATTATTCTTTGTTTGTTTTATAGGTAATTTAGTATTGGTAGTAATTGGTGGTTTATCAATTGTGTGGGCCACACCGGCTCTATTTTACGAGCTAGGCGCCGAGCTTACATTTCCCATTCAAGAAGGCGTCGTAGCCGGTTGCATGATGGCTCTGAATAATTTTGCAGCATGTATAGTCTATCTACAGCTATACATATTCCCGAAACTCAGTTAGTATTCAAGTGTTACTGAATGTGTTAAACAGATTGCCACAAGGCATTGTAGGCATTGTAGAGCATATACATCATCATACGCGTTATTATCAATAAAACAGATGGTGTTGGAATGAATGAGAAAGGTTGGAAAAATATGCAGAGAATTACGTTCAGTAATTTGTCTATTTCTCTATAATTATTAGCTTACTTTACATGTTGGGAGCGATGGGGTATAAACACCGGGATAACGATCACAGATTACTAACAAGGCGATTCAGTCTGTGGTTAGTCTGACATTGAGCCGGGTAGGAGTTAACAGCTTTCAACTATAACCACCTGAAAATTTCAATACCCATCACCCACAAGAATTGAGCAATTGGTTGAAAAAGTATAAACGGTTTTGTTGGGCTATAGGTCTGGTGATTATAACTGAAACAGAACAGGTAAACATGTTTTTGTTCTATTTGGGTGAGGATATTGATGAGTTGTTGGGCGTGCTAGACAATGCGAAAACATATAAAAGTATTAAACAGAAACTGCGGGAACATTTTAAAGTAAAAAAAATTTTTTTTATGAATGTTTTTTCAGCGATTACAAGGAGTGGGAGAATCCATGGATCCATTTATTCCAGATTTATATAGAATGGCCGAAAGATACGAATGGAGATGTGAGTCCTGTGTGTAGAAGTGTTTTGCTGATAACATGGTTTTATTAAAATTAGTTTCCGGTATTAAGCTGACGATAAATTGAACTTGGATGCAGCTGTACACAAAGCCGAACTATTGGAATTGGTTATCAGTTCAGCAATTAACCATTAGAAGTAATAATTTAATACACTAGTATGAACAAAATCTGGAGATGGAACAAATCACACTGTTCAGATTGTGAGGCAAATAAGAAAGTAAAAGAAAGTGAGGCAGTAAGGATCAAACGGCATCTAAATTGTGTAGGTACAATATTACAATCATATCAACTGTGAGAGTGTCCAGAAAGATCAGTTAAATGCTACTGTTATGGGAAATTAGTTCATTTTAAGTAGGCACGCTGACAACGTTCTGTAAATACTGTGAATGCAGCCATAGAAGAAGAACTCTCAACTAATGAACAGGCTGATTTGCGAATTTATAACTTTTATTTAGAGTTTGCACCGGAAATACACGTTTTCAGGTCCGTTGATTCTAAAAAAAGAGGTATTTAAAGAAATAGACTGCGTGAGTGTGTGTGAACAGTATAGCTCAAAAACAAAAAAATCGTAGAAAGTTGACATCCTTTAAATTTTATGCTGTAAAAAAAAGCATCCAAAAGGACCAGTTCGGGTAAGGGGGACTTATGTGAAGCCATCTATCGCTCCAAGTGCTGGTAAAGCGAAGGGGAAAATTGAAGACATTGTGAAGCGGTTTGTGGAGTGTCTGGTTCGGGAACTGGTGCCCTCCAAAGCAAATACTAAACAGTCCTTAAAATGTTTTAACTGCCAGGAATTTGGACATTTTAAGAGAGAGTGCAAACGCCGTCCTAGCAAGAAACATCAAAAGGGCGAAGATAATCAGGAAAATTATGAGTAGCCGGCTTTGAGAGGCGGATGCCGGCTCGTCTCTCTTATGCCCCAGTTAAAGGTTTCACGGCTGAAATGCGACGACCATGGCCTACTACTAGAAAGAAAGGTTACGAGTAAAGCCTGTCAGATGGTCGTAGACACTGGAGCCCACCCACACTAGCGTCAGGAAAGGTTTCCTACCAAAGTGGAATTTAAGAACTCCCTCGAGAGCTTATCTAATCGTGACGGCTAAGGGAAAGCATGGATGTCGTAGGAAAAGCCCAGGTCACCATCTCAGCTAAAACTAATAAAATACGGGCTAGACTTTTGAACACTAAGGATTTCGTTCAAAAGCTGAAGAAGGGAACGATCATAGGCAGGTGTGAAGAATTCAAGATGATAACCAGTTCTGAGACTGTCAGCGCAGATCTAGCTGAGAGGCAACCTGCACAAAGTCCAGAGTAATGGACGAGTTCATAAAAGGTGCAGTTGCCGATTTGAAACCTAAGGACAGGAAATCGACCGAAGAGCTGCTATGGAAGTTCCAACATGTGTTTTCTTGCAGCGACAACGACCTTGGAAGGACGAAGACGGTGCAACACCGAATCAATACAGGCGATCATCCACCCATCGAGCAACCACCACGAAGGATTTCCCGGCCAAACAACAGGAAGACGACATGAAGGCACAAGGCGTTATCCAAACCTCCAGCAGCCCTTGTGCTCCTCCGCTGTGTTGGTCAAGAAGAAGAACGGATCGACAAGATTTTGGGTTGACTACCGCAAGCTTAATGACATCACGAAGAAGGACAGCTACCCGTTGCCACAAATAGACGATACTCTGCACACCTTAGCGGAGGCAAAGTCTCGACTTTGGACTTAAAGAGCGGGTACTGGCAAGTGGAGGTAGATCCAGAGGATCGCGAGAAGACAGCTTTTCCGCAGGTACAGGACTGTGGCAGTTCATTCGGACTCTGCAATGCTCCGGCCGGCTACTTTCGAGAGGCTGATGAAGACAACTCTGAGAGGGTTACATAGGCGTATCTGCCTGGTTTACCTAGACGACGTTGTCATATTTAGCAAGACTTGAAGGAACACCTCAGGCATTTAGAAGAGGTCTTGGAAAAATTGTCCGGCGTTGGCTTGAAGCTTAGCCTAAAGAAATGCCAACTGTTTGGCAAGGAAGTGAAATACCTGGGACATATTGTTGCCGCGGAAGGAGTGAAGACCGATCCTGAGAAGATTGAAGCCACGAGTGCGTGGCCAGTCCCGAGAGATAAGCGTGAAATCAGAAGTTTCCTGAGGCTGTGTACTTACTACAGGAGATTTGTTAAGGGATTTGCAGACATAGCCAGGCCACAACATCGGTTGACTGAAAATGAGCAACCTTTCGAATGGATACCTGAATGTCAAGAAGCATTCGATCGACTCAAGAAAGCCTTATTGATGTCCGCAATCTTTGCATACCCGAGGGCTGGTTGCGAATTCATAGTAGACACACATGCCAGCGCAGTTGGAATAGGGGGTGTACTTTCCCAGGTACAGGATGGCGAAGAATGAGTCGTTGCGTACTTCTGTAAAACTCTCTCTAAGGCTGAAAAGAATTACTGTGTCACTAGGAAAGAGCTTCTGGCAATCGTGAAGACATTGGAACATTTCCATAAATACTTGTATGGACAGCCGTTCCTATTGCGGATAGACCATGCTTTACTGACTTGGCTCTTGAATTTCAAGAACCCGCAAGGTCAAGTAGCTCGCTGGATAGAGAGATTGCAGGAATACCAACTCAAGATCATCCACCGGAAGGGAAGACTCCATGGCAATGCTGACGCTCTTTCAAGACGGCCTTGTAATACGGATTGCAAGCACTGTAGCAAGGGAGCAGGGCAAATGCAAAAGAACCACCTGCTAAGGAGCAGGGACAAGGCAAAAGAACCACTGCCTTACCACTAGAATAATGGAGCCCTGAAGTGATTAGGGAAGAACAACTTACCGATGAGAACATCGGACCAGTGCTTAAGTCTAAATAAGATAGGTCATGACCGGACTGGAAAGACATTGCACCTAGTAGTCGGGATTTGAAATGCTACTGCGCACCATAGGATTCACTTACCGTTAAAGATGGCGTATTGCTGCGGATCTGGGGAAGCACAGATGGCAAAGACAAAAGGAATCAGGTAATTCTACCTGCATATAAGAGGAAAGAAGTGTTAGTGGAAATGCACGGAGACATTACTGGCTGCCATTTCAGAGTAAAGAAGAGACATTGGAGAAGCTGAGGCAGCGGTTCTAATGGATAGGCTACCACGGAAGATTGGTGTCGGCGATGCACGGAATGTGTAGCGAGCAAAGGACCCAGATGTAGAACCCTTGGCGGTATAAGGCAGTACAATGTTAGAGCACCGTTGAAAGAATAGCTATCGATATAGCCGGCCCCTTCCCAAAATCTAAAAGGGGAAATCGCTATGTACTAGTGCAGCGGACTACTTCAGCAAGAGGACGGAGGCGTATGCTTTGCCAACTCAGGACGCATCAGCTGTGGCCGAAGCTCTAGTAAATAACCTGTTCAGCCGTTTCGGGATTCCGCTGGAATTACATTCCGATCAAGGGAGGAAATTGAGTCACACGTGTTCAAGGCGGTCTGCGAGATTCTTGGCATCAGGAAGACGAGGACAACGCCGCTTCACCCTCAGTCTAACGGCGTGGTGGAGCGATTTATCAAGACTCTAGGAAGCCATTTAAGGCTTTTGGTGAATGAACGCCAGCACGACAGGGACGAACACATGCCTCTAATAATGACGGCGTACCGTTTGGCTGCCCACGAGACCACGGGCCGCACACTTGCCAGCTTGATGGAAGAGAACTTCGGAAGTGACCTTGTATTTGGTAGCCCAGAGGAAGAGGAAACGGATGTGGACAACTATGCAGAACAGCTTCGCCGCAGATTGGGGCTCATCCATGGAAAGGTGCGCGACAAGATGATGTTAGAAACTGACCGGATGAAAACGCGGTACGATCTACGGGTCATCGGAAGGACCTTCCAGGAAGGCGAGAAGGTATGGCTGTATAATCCGGTCCGGAAGAAGGGAAAGTCCCCAAAACTTCAAAACGATTGGGAAGGACCTTGCACAATCATCTCAAGGCTCAACAACCTGGTGTACCGAATCCAACGGACGCCCAGATCCAAAATGAATGTCGTAAATCTGGACCGGTTACTGCCTTACGTCACCAGCGATTTTCTATTCGGGACGAACGGATCTGAGAGGGAAGCAGTGTAACGCAGCCACTGGTGCCATCTAGGATAGAAAGCATTGATCTCAAGTTCTCCTAGTGGCCGCTAGGAAGCGCGCGCTCTAGCTATTTCCAGAGTGTTCTAGAACTTACCAGACCCTTCTGCACTGCTATAAATGGAGAACAACAGCTCGAGTGAGTGAGTCTAGAGAGAGTCTTGTTACAAAAGCAGTGTGCGTTTGTGAATAGTAAATAATGGAGAACTTTTCAACTGTGTATTAATTATTTATTATTAAGTGTTTTATTTGTAATTTATTGTGTTAAACAATAAATTGGTGATTTTTTTTTTTAGTTTAGAGAAACTAGTAGCAATAGCTAGTTTAAAGGAAAAACGTTACAATATAATTATACCATCTAAATAATATTAAATTAGTATTAAATATGTATGTGGCCCATATCCGCGTTTGAAGAAAATCTGTTGAGCCGGAAATGCTTTTTTACTGAACAGTTATTTGAGTTTTCTACTATTTTATCTATACAAAAAAATGACGGATTTCATTAAATTTGTTACACCAATTATTGATAAAAAAATTTTAAAATAAGCAAACATTTAGTAAAAATTATAAGTTTGAAGAAAATCTGTCAATTATTAAACCCATTAAACTGCAGTAAAGGGAAGGGATTAGCTCAATGGTTAGCGCACTGGGCTGCCATGAGGAGGTTCCGGGTCAAGTCCAGCTGTGCTCTTGGATTTCCTCTTTCTATGAGCCTCTACAGCTCACTGCCCGATGATGGACAGTGTTGTCTGCAACGAGAGGAACAGGTATATGTTCGGAGGCCAGACATCCAGACATCTGTCAGTAAAGTCTCTGAGCGCCTTTATATAAGGTCACATTACCTTGGATGTTGACGCGCTTTCAATTAAAAGTATAGTAAGAGAAAGTTGTGGTTTCTCACCGGATTTTATTTTTAATATAATACTAGCTGCAACCGGTCAGCTTTGCTGGCCCCTAATATATATTTGAAAGTAGAAACGTTAATTTATTTTATTACAGAATATTTATTGAAATGAAAAATAATAAGAGTGAATTGGAAAAACATTTATTTTTGAATAATAAATTTTAATGAAATACAATTTACAGAAAAAATGCATATATTTTGTTAAAAATAATATTTTGATTGCAATGCAACAGTATTTATTTTCTGCCTTCTGGGCCCCATATATACAATACGGAAGGTTTGCCTACTCGCGTGCAAGCTACATACAGTTGACCATGTCGAAAACATGGGTTTTCCAAATTTATTCCGCATACTTCAAATGATTGGCCTTGTGTTTTGTTGATGGTCATGGCAAAAGTGAGCCGTACCGGAAACTGCAATCGTTTAAACTCAAAAGGTGTTTCTTTAGGTATCATAGGGATGCGGAGCAGTAGAACGTTTTCACCTTTGAATTCGCCAATTAAAATGGTTGCTTCTAAAACATTATTCGTTATTTTTTCACGGCAAGTATAGTTCCATTGCAGGGTCGATGTTTCACAGGAGGATAATAGGATCCTCAACTTTCAAATGCAGAATGTGAGGTAGCAAACCTGGCAAATCAAGACAGTTTAAATTCAGTGGGATAATTAACTGATTCATAACAGTATTTATTGTTTGAATTTAAATGTTTCGCCAGGCATTATATTTTGAATTTAAATGTTGATGTATTTACGTCAACATTTTTGGTAGCCAATATTGCACGTTCTGCTAAGCATTGATGATTTCTGTAATTTGTTCAATAAATGGAAAAATACTCTGAATCAGATTCTCTTAAGTGTCAATCAAATTGTAGAAATTGTTTGGCAATGTAATACATTTTGTGGTTTCATCGACTGGTATTTTTCCCATCTAATAGCTGTTGAGCGAAACACGCTGGTGAAGTATCATTTTGTAGATGTACATGCATATTAATAGTTAAACTTAGTGTGATGACATGTGCCTATAAATGAGATGCTTTTAGGCATGCTTTGAGCGTCGTCAGCAGGCGTTGGACGTGGAATAACTGGTGACGGAAGTCACCAGATAATAAAATAAGTAAACCGCCAAACTGAGTAGATTCTCTCAAGTCTTGTAATGTACGATTGGGTGCTTTTAATGACTTTTTATGTGCCATAGTACATTCGTCCTATGCAATAATTTTACATGTTATGAGCATTCCTGAATTTTTCGAAATATTACATGTTGGTGTTTCATTGAATTGGATATTCTATGGTAATTTTAAAGCAGAATGAGCTGTTCTTTCACCATCCAATAAAGTGGCTGCGATGCCAGAAGAAGCAATAGCCAAAGCAATATCTTTTTGTGATCGGACGTTTGCCAATATTCACGAAAAAAACAAGTTTTTCCGGTTCCACCTGGTGCATCTAAAAAATATAATCCGCAACTTCCATTTTGAACAGCTGCTATAATAGTATTGTAAATATCTCTCTGCTATGATGTCATTTTCGGAATATTCGTTTGTAGAAAAGCATTGAATTCAATGACCTCAAAATTTTTTTCCCGTTGCAAATAATGTCAATTGCTGATCGGTTGGGTGCTATCACACCTAACTGCACCAGAGGTTTATTGGCGCTGAACAAACACTTGTCTTCTATTAAAATTAAAGCTTCCTTATATATTTCAAGTGAGAATGGCATTTCATGCTTATTCGTTCTTATACGTAATCTCAGAAGAATATCATCGCACATGAAGTCTTCATATTTTTCCCATAATTCTGTTGGATTTAATGGGAAACATGTAGTTAAAATTATTGAAAACAAAGTTCAGAACTCTCTGAAGCGGACTGTCTTACTGATTGACGGACGTACACTGTACGATATGCAAAAAAACAAATTTTCGTACCTTCTGAAAAGCGCCAGCTATCAAAATTTTGTGTACTAAAAGCAATCTATACCTCAACCTCAACAACATAATATATATATAAATTTGACAACATTTGAGTCATTAATTCTCGAGATTTGCCATTACGAACAACGGACAATCATTTTTATATATACAGATAGTTTATATTATATGATAATATAATATAGTATTGCACACTATTTATTCGCCTTCTTCTTTTCAAATTTTAGATGTTTCCTGGATGAATTATGCCCTAGTCATATTTGGAGTGGCCTCTTGGGTATGCCTGTTTTTTGTTAGAGAAAAGTATAATCGGCTTTCAATTGATAGGGCCTGAATATGATTGTGTATTTATTTATTTTAATAAATATAGAAAACTGGAGGAATATTTAGTAAGGGTGCATGTTTAATCTATTTGTAATTACTTGGAAGAAGAACTGCGTTTGAAAAATTAGGCCCTTTGAATGAGCAACTTTGCAAACCATGTAATATATTTATTAATAATAAAATAACGTCCTCAACATTTTTCATTTTTTATTACTTTTTATTTTTAATTTTTTAATAGTAGAATAAGAAATGTGGAACAAGAATAGTGTCGATGTAATTAAAATTGGTGGTTTAATCTCCGACCCATGGGTTTTCTGCTAATTTGTCCATTTTAGCTTGATATTTCATATTTTCAATTAGATGTTTCATTTCTGGATCCATGGGATTGTCGCTACGATCAAACTGTACGCCTGCATCAGCGCTCGGCGCTCTGTCCTTAAGTTTTTCAGCTACAGTTTTACATTGTTCATATGCTGCACCATAGCGCACTATATACCAATTTGGATTCGTTCTATCTCTAGGCTCGCCGAATGGATGTTCAACAGGCGGATGGTCCAACATTTCCACGTAGTATTTAGTCTCTTCTTTTCCAGGTTTTGTAGGAACGAATTTATAATAGGTTAATGGTTTATCACCCTCCAGGAACTTTCTATCATCCGGGATTACAGGCGGCAATGATAATCCCATACAACAGTCCAGTTTTGCACAGTATTGTGGCGGTGCCTTTGCAGCACCGCACTGTGGAGGCTCCATACAAGGTGGACAAGGATATGGACAATCGCAAAGACCTAAATCTTGCATAGGGCAACGTCCTTCTGGGAATTTCTCACAAGGTGGATTTTTCACAGCGCAATCCAAATCTTTCTTTTTTTTCTTCAATTTTTTTATTACTTTGTTAATAACACAACCAGATTGACCAGATTGGCCACATTGGCAAGTCGATGTGGCAGACAACATAGGGCAAGGACAACAGGCACCATCCTGAGGAGGACAACAACATCCCGTAGCATTATCTGAACAAGAGCAGCCGTTGTCTCCCGAACCGTTCGACTTGGAACTTGCTAAAGGGCAAGTATCTGTATTTTGAAAAGAATACGTATTTGCTTTTTCAGCTGCTAGAGGACAGTTTCGATCAAGTTTAGGAACAAGAGGACATAAAGGTTTTGGAGCTAAAGGGCATTCTGGAGTTGGTGGGCAGGGGCAGCATGGATCAGGATCTGGGCAAGCACAGCCTCCTTGATGAGGATCTGGACAACATCCTTGGTTAGGATCTGGACAACATCCTTGATTAGGATCTGGACAACATCCTTGATTAGGACCTGGACAACATCCTTGTTTAGGATCTGGGCAGCATCCTTGTTTAGGATCTGGACAACATCCTTGATTAGGATCTGGACAACATCCTTGTTTAGGTTCTGGACTACATCCTCGATTAGGATCTGGACAAGAACTACCTCCTTGTTTAGGATTTGGACTGGAACAACCTCTTGAATTGGGATCTGGGCAAGGACAAGCTCCTGGATTAGGATCTGGACAAGGGCAAGCAGTTTTAGCGGACAACATAGGACAAGGACAACAGGCACCATCCTGAGGAGGACAAGGGCAACCACTTGAATTAGGATCTGGACAAGGACAACCACTCGGATTAGGATCTGGACAAGGACAACCACCCGGATTAGGGTCTGGACAAGGACAACCACCTGGAGTCGGATCTGGACAAGGGCATCCTGGAGTAGGATCTGGGCAACAAGGTGGTTTAGGATCCGGACAGCAAGGTGGTTTTGGATCCGGACAACAAGGCGGTTTAGGATCCGGACAACAAGGTGGTTTAGGATCCGGACAACAAGGTGGTTTAGGATCCGGACAACAGCAAGCAGTTGGACATGGACAACATGGATCAGAGCAAGGACATGGTTTTGGCTTTGGACAAGGGCAATCATAATTTACTCCCTCTTGGAAGCACAATTTTTTTGGTGCTAACGGACATCCTGGAGGAGCATATGGGCACTCAGGTAACGGAGGTAGTGGTTTTATCAGGCATCTAGGAGTGGCGGGACATAATGGTTTAGGCATTAATGGACACGCAGGTTCAGGTGCAAATGGACATGCTTTGGGTTCTTTTATTGGTAATGGTTTTATTGGATCAAGTGGGCAAGGTGCTGGAGCAAAAGGACATGGTTTTTTCTTAGCTCCACTGCCACTGGGAATGTTACTCAGGGGGCAGTTTGATGGCGGAACATCATTACAAGGTTGGCTGTCAATTCCTTGCATCTTCTGGGGTTCGCGTGTCCCATTTTGAATTCTCGAAAAACTTGATCTTTGAAATTGATTAGGTACATCCGTTTTCGTGCCAGTAGATTCACCTTTCAAATTACTGGTGCCTAAATTGTTTTGAATTTGATTGACTAGCATGTTTACTCTCGTTGAAGGAGGTGCTTTCTGTGGAGCTCCATCCTTTTCTTTGCACCAACCTGGCAGAAAATCTGAATCTTGAATCTTTGAATCAATAGTTGAACCAATAGTTGGACCAATAGGTTTGGTTTCTATTTTAGGAGCTGATCCTTCGACAGCTGCTACTGGAAATGGACAGACCTGTCCTAGAGGACAACATCTAGGTGAGAAAGGGCAAACCATATCACCTTTGTTCTTCGCTTTCGGTGGTGATTTTAGACAGGGTGGATTTTTCTTCGGACAAGTAGGCACATGGAAAGTACGAGGAGGTTCGCAAGGACATTCTAAAGGACACTTATCGTGATCTCCAGTTGCTATACAAGTTGGTAATGGCTTCGATCTTGATGGAATTGAAGTGGTTGGAATCATGTTCACCATTTGCGGCGCAGGTGGTTCATCGCATGTACAGATTTTGTTCAGTTCTTCAAGTGTGCTTTCTATATTAGTTAGCACATTTGGTGGCACCAACAGATTTGGTAACTTTGATTTCTTTGGTGGTGGTGTAGGTGGAGGCGGAGGTTTAACGTCGGCACAGGGTACACTTTGGTAAGCCGGCTGCAGAGGACACTCTGCGAACGAACTCGGTACTAATGGACATTTCGGTGGCTCTTTTGGCTCACATGAGCACTTGCAAGCGCATATGCAGGAACACTTGCATTTTGGTGGATTTAACGGGCAAGGAGCTGGTTTTATATTGTTGTGCATTTTACACATCGGAGGTACGCCTGAAACACAAGAAGGTGGAATCACTGGACAGTAGCATTTACATGGGGGCGGCTTTGTTTTTATTTTTGGTTCTCGTGATACGAGAGGGCAATCAGGCTGGCGGCTAAGTGGGCATCTGGGAAAAGCACAACATGGGCATGGTTTTGGCGCAAAAGGACAAGGTGGGCCAGCATCTATAGCTGGCACATCTTCGCATAGACAAGTTCCTTCACACATGTCTACAAGTTTCAAATATGGACAATCTTTAGGGCTTATTTTTAAATTCGGTGTTGCGAGCAGATCTCCTAAACATTTACTACAGGGAAATGGTCTTCTGGATGCTAGCGTACAATCTGGCACGGTTAAACCTTTCTTCATAACCTGAGGCGTTGCTCCCACCTGAGATTTTAGATCTTCAATGTTTTTGAGTAATTCTGGTAGAGGAGCACCAGGTGTGTATGGTGTATTGTCTGCAACGTCCAGCGAAACATTTTCTTCGGTAGTTTTTTCTTCCGTTATTGTTTCCTGTCGTTCGCCGCTATAAACATTAGGACAAGGTGATTTCTTTGTCTTTATATCACTTTTTCCTACTGCCTTTGGACATTTACCAAATGCAGGAAAATTAGATGGACAAGAGGTAGCGCCTTGCTTTTGACCATTGGCTTTTGGTGCCTCCAAAACCTTGTCGATATCATCGTCTTCATCAGTATCGTAAGCTAGTGGACATGGTGGACATGGATCACAAGGACAACCCTGTTGTGCCAGAGGACACACTTTTCCATTGGCACTGCCTACTATTTTAGTTACAGGGCAATCACCTCCTTCTTCTTCAGGTAGAAGAGGGCATTTTGGTTGCGCTAATGGACATGCAGGAGTTTGTGACAGCGGGCATGGTTGCTTCTTTTGAAATGGTCCACTCTGTTCCATCGCTTTTCTTTTACACAATGGTTTGTTCAGTTCACATTCCATGATGATTCAATATTACAATGATTCTTGGTGTTCTTATTGTTCCTGGGGTTTTATTCCTTTAAATAAATTAATATATTTTAAAAATCTTTGAAATAATAATTACTAATGAAAAATTTTTTCATCAGAATTGTAAAAGCGTTCAACATTTATAACATTTTATACAAACTGTCGGAGCATTATTCCACCATGCGAGAGCTCTTTGAGTTCCATGTAAGGCAAGTGTAGGCAACCTTTTAGGTACCTTTATGAAAATATCGCAGGTATAGATCTAATACAATGTTGCTGTTATAACCCCACATGCTAAAAACAAATCACTACGTCAAAGCTGCCAGCTGTTCTAGGCGGTAAACTGGAGTTTCTAATTTACTTTAAGACTCGTCGCTCTTAACAAACGAAGGGTAGGTTAACTGTCAAACATTGAAAATGGTTATTGTTTTTTCTTTTTTAAACTCTGTCCGGAAAATAATAGAAGTAAATACAAAAATAAAACAAATTCTTGGCTATAGGTTATCCCATTTTTGAATATGTTGAATTTTTTTTTTAAGTTTTATAATTTCAGTCAGACAGATTAATTGGAAAGAAAAGTCAAGAAAAAACACCCGAGTTAATTTTAACAATACTTTATTGTATTTTCACCAGATAGACGCTTATACCAAACACACAGTTTGAATTCGAAATTGTTTCACAAATAGTATAATTAATGTAGGTAACTGGTTCAACTGTCTACGTAAATGTTCGGCACCCATTCGGGAAAATATCACGATTTTTATTAATAACTCCCATAAAACATTTTCAATGTTAAAACTGTATTTATTCTACAGCAAGCTTGCAAGAGATTTTTACAACCAGTATTCTATTTTGTCTATCGCCCTGTTGCTGTAACTCTTTATCTTTTTATAGTTTGTTTAATTATACATATTGTAACGCAGCCACTAGTGCTATCTAGGGGAAGAAGCAGGCACCCCAAGTGGCCGCTGGGAAGCGATAGCGAGGCGCTTCTGGACTCTAGACTCTAGCGAGGCCTAGAAGAGTCGAGAACCTTCCAGGATCTTCTCCAATGGTATAAATAGGAGAAGAACAACTCGATTAGTCAGTCTTGTTACAAAACGCGCTTGTTAAAAGTGAATAAAAAGTGAACTGAGAGAACTTTTTTTGGTTTACACAGTGTATTTCAGTGTTTTATCTGTAATATATTGTGTTGAACAATAAATTGGTGTTAGAAGTTTAGTGTGTTTTATCTAAACCGAGCCCATTTAGCAATTAGTTGCAGTAGCTAGTTGGAAAAACATTATATTTGGTGTCAGAAGTGGGATAAAACCTCTAAACAGGAGCTTAGTATAAGTTTTGTTGTATGCCCGTAAGTACCAGAACTCAAACGCGGAAAATGGAGGAACTGATAACACTTTAATGAAATAAAGAAGAGGGAGCGAAAAGGAGCCAGGACGAAATAAAAGATGAAATGAAAAATGAAATAAAGAAGAGCCAAGAGGAAGCGAAAAGGGGCCAGGACGAAATGAAAGACGAAATAAAGAAGAGCCGAGAGGAAGCGAAAAGGGATCAAGATGAAATGAGAGAAGAAATAAAAAGGGAGATAAATAAGATCCAAGAAGAAATGAAGAATGACATAGACAAGGTCCAAGAAGAAATAGACCAGGTTCAAGAAGAAATGAAAAAGGTCCAAGAGGAGTTAAAATAAATGGAGAGGAAGATAGGCTAGGTAGAACAGTCCGTAAGATGCAGATTCGAGAACGCGGAGACTGGCCTGCCTAAGGTCGAGCTTAGAAAGGTTGGGGTTGCAGCTACCCTAAGGGCAGGCATGCAGGAAAATGAAGGCCACCGAGTGGCGTTCAGAGCTCTTGCGCAAATCAAGCCGCTAACCTATGACGGAGCATCATTGTGGGCAAACAATTTAATGCTGCCGCTTCTGCAAATGGTTAGAGCGAAAAAAAAAGCCACATCACTGATTATCTCGCTGCAGGGTGAAGCGCTGGACATCCTCCACCTGAGCCCATTCATTTTGTCCGCCTGAGCGAACACATGGAGAGAAGGTTCGGCGATAAGCATATCCAGGAGCTGTACAGGACGCAGTTCAAAACACGGCCCCAACATCCGGAAGAAACACTCCAACAATTTAGCGCCCATATCTTTTGAGGTTTGCTGCGGATGCCTTTGTCTACTACCTGAAGGACCCTATCATTACAATAGATAGAGTAAGCATTTAAGTAAAAATTTAATTAAAAAAAAAATTATCTTGTCAATTCTTGATATTGTGAAGGTTTGTTAAGTTGAGTTTTCAACCGAAAATGTATGTTTTCTGAAGCAGCTTCAAAGTTAAGAAATCACAGAAATTTCCAGATTTAAGTCGTTTAGCAACAGCATCACATTCCACACGACCATTTCCATTTTAAATCCATCAAAATACGTCTTTACTGTTTTTCTTTTTGTTTTTTTTTTGTTTTTTAGTTTTCGCAGTCTTTCGAAATATTTTTAAATTTAAACACAGGTCTTACATATGCACAGAGATATTAACTGAAATTTTAAAGAAAAGCCTAAAGCTATTTCAGAGAAAGTCGCGAAAATCTGGGGGAAAAAAATTTCAACTCTCAGTTCCCTAGTTTGACTAAATATAGGATAAAACAGAACATTATGTATGAGCTTCCTGCGATTTTACATTTTGAGATTGTTTCCTAGCAACACACGCCTGACCATATTCGCCATATTAGCGAAGAGACAGGATGGAGTGTGAGGGATTAAATAGATGCGAAGGTGAATTATAAGAAAGAAAGGTTAATTATAAGAAAAAACTCACACTGTAAAAATGAAGCTTAGAAAACCAACACTCTGGCGAGGTGTACAAAGCAAGTTGCTTTGAAAATCTAGAAGACGGCTGATTCGCTCTAGTAAGGCGTAGCAAATGCCGGAGAAGAGGAGAAAGGGGAAATAAGCAAAGATAGCCGACCAACCTACGAGAGGGAAAGAGAAGTATCAGAAAAGTAAAGGAGAAAAGTCTGGGAAAGACGTGGCGGCTACAAAGGTAAAAGAAAAAATAGATTCCAGTATGAAGAAGAAAAGAAGGCATGAGAAGTAAGAGAGACAGACAAAAAGCCTAATCCGCCAAAGAGGCCGCCGCGACAGATCACTTGCCTCTACAAAATTATAATAAATAGTTATTCAAATTTATTTTTATCTCTTTTCTGAATAAAAGATCAGTTTTTTTACTTTCTTTTTTTTCTTTAGATCGATTGTGCCCCCCGGAGCCTTCTCGGTGCATTGCCGGCCTTCGAGTAGTGTCCTCTAGCTTCAGGCAACATTACCTATCAACGGACAGTGGGACAGTGAGCTGAAGAGGCTCGTAAGAAGAGAAAATGTAAGGGCAGCATGCTGGACTCGAAACCAGGACCTCCGCGATGCTAGTCCAGCACGCTACCCCTAAGCTAGTCCCTTCTCTAAGTTGACCCCACGCGCTAAAGAAGCTCCTGTACTCATGTGACAACAATATATTGGTAGCGTTTGATGGCCACTTCAATAAATCAGTATTAAATTACGACAAAACAAAACAATATTTATATTTCAGAGATATTTTCCGTGATAGCCTGCTTCTTTTGTGGTCATTGACCGGTATCGGGCGTTCATCCATTATCAGGATGCATTTGCCAAACATCTGATGACGGCCGAAAGCCCGCAAAAAGAAGCAGGCTATCACGGAAAATATCTTTGATGCTTTCCAGCTATGCGGAACCAACCACAACAAATATTTATACTTACTTTCATGTCATGTAGCTGCTTTGTGTATAAAATATTATTTTGTGATTATGTGTATTATTTTCTTTTGGACATAATTTTGAATGAATGAAATAAATTTACGTTGCTAGGGTTCTACATTGTAAATTACATATGTTTGTGATCGCTAATTCATTACATATTTATTAAATTTTATTTATTCATACACAGGCAGACAGGCGCTCAGCATTTTGAAATATCCAAACTTCTTACTTTTGCCAACACTTCAAGGATAAAAAAAAAATCTAGTGTGAAACACACACACTACTTTCGCTAACAGCACTAAATACTATTTGCAGAAGGTTGGTAGAATATATATTTTTGGGGCCAGAGGGAGAGAATAGCAAGAGCCTTAGCCAGCTGAACTATTTCTTATTCATACATTAAAGGGTGCCCATACACCGAGGTAGAATGGGTTATGACTAAGAAGAAGAAGACATTGAAGGGTCAATGATTAGTATGTACTTTTTTGTTAAGAATATACCCTATTGCACGATATTAATACTAAGTCCTTCTTAACTTTCCGGTAAAGTCGCGAATAGCCCACCCTCCCATCCTAGCGCATTCTACAGTTTTTATTTTTGTAACTCATATAGCCATACTATAGCTATACATACTTACTATTAGAATACTTCTCTTACTCGTGGTTTGGAATGCTGGGTTCAAGAATATAATATATATAATACCAAGCCGGGTTTAGAAAAAATTACTCATCAGGATTTAGAAAAAACAGTTCATCCATGACAGCACACACAGCTTTGGTGAGAGACAACCACCTTGAGGACATCCTCTCCCCGTTCCACAACTAAAGTGCGTATACTTATAAAAGCCTTAAATAAATACCTATCCAGTTAATTAAAACTGGTTGTATACCTTTTCGACCTAAGGAATCTTCAAGAGCATCAAACGATACTCTGTCAAATGCCCCTTCAACATCAAAGAAGCGCCCTAGAGCATATTCATTTGTCTCTAGAGCAGATTCTATCCTACTGACCAGACAATGCAAAGCAGTCTGTCGATTTTCCTACTTTACTAGCATGTTGGTTTGGATGGAGTGGATGATCTTGGAAAGGACCATCAGTAATATACCTATCCACCAACCTTTCTAAAGTTTTTAGAAGGATTGACATAAGACATATTCCTAAATGCCTTACGGTCAGAGTAGTCACTTTTTCCTGGATTAGGAATAAAGACCTCATTAATATCCCTCCATAATGTTGGTACATAACCAAACATTAAACAATCTTTGAAAATCCTTATCAACACCTTCATCAGTACATCCCCACCATTTTGTAGCTGACAGGGATAAACTCCATCAGGTCCAGGGAATTCTCCTCCTGTAAAGGAAAGGTCAGGATATCTTAAAGTACCCAACTGACAGTCCTTATTCTTACCAAGAATCCGTGCCAGCCAAGATGTCTCTTGAGTCGACTTTAGATACTCGCAAAAGCATCTCCAAGAGTATCTCTTAGCTTTCCTTAAAGCGTATTTATACGCTTTTCTAAGACTATTGTAACTATTCCATGATTCCAAAGAATCGGTTGGGAGAGCCTTCCTGTAAGAGTCCCTAACTTGTCTTCTTAGCTTTTCTAACGAAGATAACCACCAGGGGTTCCTACTACCACTGACCAACTTGGGAGGGCAGGTCGCTTCGAATGAAGACTTAATGTGTTCATGTAGAATACCAACCTCTTTTTCCAATTCATTAATATCACCAGGAGCACTTGAATGGATAATCATTCTATCTCCTAGAAGTTTAGAATAAGAATTCCAATCCGCGCTTCTGGGGTTCCTTTAGGTAGCCATGGTGATTGGATCAATGCCCAGACTAAACCTAATAATCCTGTGATCAGAAATAGAAGCTTCCGAACTTACCCTCCAATCTTTAATCAGTTTACTAATATTCCTAGAAGCAAGAGTAATATAATCCTGGTTACAAAAGTGGGTTCAGAACCCCTATTTACAACATCTTGCTCAGTACCCATCAAGAAGTCCATGCAGCACGCCCCTAGTATTGATGTCGCTGCTGCCCCAGACAACATGATGTGCATTTGCATCACAACCTATAATTATAGGTGTGTTGCTGGACTCCGTAAACCGTACCAAATCTACTAATTCCTGCGGAGGAGAAGAGGGATGATCATAGGGGAAATAGGCCGAGGCCACCACCACATCAAGACATCGGCCACCAATCGCCAGAGCAACCCTCACCGCCACCAGATCCCTATAGCAAAACTGTCTGAGCATCTCTACGGCAAATACATGCTCTATGAGGGTCCCCGCCATCCGCAACAAACAGCCTGCCATTGACCGCACTCAAACCTCCAACCAATCCTTTATAAGCATAGAGTTCTTGGATAAGTGTAAAATATGTATGCAACCCAGCAATAGAGCGGCACAAATTAGCCGTTGCATCTTTGCTATGCTGCAAGTTAACCTGAACCATTTCTACCCTGTCAATCATAGTGATAAGTCAACTAATGTAAGAAATGGAACTTCTGACATACTTGATAGCAGGCAGGAACAAAAAATAAATAATAATAATAAAATAAATAAATATAAAAATACCTGCCTTATATATCCTTTTTACCTTTGACCACGTTTCAGAAATCGCCGCAGGGGGACAAGTCCTCCGCGGCTCCTCCTGACACGTTCTCCTCCAGAAGCAAGCCTTCAAGCCTCTGGATATTTTTCCAGATTCCCACCCATTGGTGCATCCAGGCCCTGGTCACCCGACTCTGGATGTACAGAGGAATTACCCCCACCACCGGTGGCCCCCTCCTCTAAGGGGCCCCCGGCTGACGAATTTAAAATTAAAAACATATAATAAATAAAATTAAAAATTCATCTCCAGAGCTCTCCACCCTCCACGGAGCCTCACAATTTGGGACGCTTTGAAGATGCGCCAGAGTACCCTAGAGATATAGCGCCCAGGGATTGTGAGCCAAGGCCCACAATACCCGGGAGCTCACCCATGCGTTCTTTACGCTAGCCGATTGACCAGAGCTGGGTTAGGCTCTGGCCGCCTGTTTAGTGGAGTCAGGAACCAAAGTGGTGTGTTGGACTGCAAGGCACGCCGAGGGAACTTGCCTCCAGGACTTCCCTTCCCCACGACACAGGTATCCTCACACGGCAAACATGTGGGTGGCACTAGCACGTGCCACTGGCGTGTAGGAATGTAATTGTGTAGGTGTACGATGTTAAGGTGTTTAGGTGTGCGTGATGCAGCATGAAACCCCGCAGAGGCTCCGCAGCAAAAGAATTCGCTGCAAGAGATTCAGGCAGCACATAAATTATGGCGACCCAAACAGGGGGCAGAAAAGTTTCTACTAACTCACACTCCTGACGGGGCATCGCTGCATTTGTTAGTCTGTAATTGTAGCTGAGGTACGTGGGAGTGCTAAGTTCCCAAATAGCCCGAAGGCTACCCTCTGCGTTCGCCCACCAGCTTGGCCATCTACGCTTCCACAAAAGTGGAGCGCAGATGTTTCCAAAGCCTCGACGAGGACGCGCTGGTTGGACTTGAATGAGGTTCTGCGACAGAATATCCGTCTCTAGAAACATAGGGAAGTTTCACCCTATGTGAGTAAAAATACTCCCTCAAACCATTTGGCTCCTTGTCCTGCGCTTGCTAATATTAGAAACTTACATATATTCTTACGTAGTATACGTAGATTTCTCCTTGGGTTCGATGTTGATTGTTAAAGATATATTTATCTAAATTATCTACCAGTATTTTCTTCATTCTATGTCACTCAGAGATTTGATTAAAGAATAACTTTCAGTTTCTTTCTGTCTCTTTTTTTTTTAATTTGGTTCGTTAATTTATTTGTATTCTTATGGTGATTAATTTTTTTTTTTTTTTTTTATTCGTGTTTCTATTTTTCTGATTTTATAAATTTTATATAACGATACTGCCATTTATTTTTACTTTGTTTCTTATAATGTAACTTAAGTTCGAATTTTTGTTTTTTTGTAAGTTTGAATTCTGTTTTGTTTATTGTCTCAATTGTGATTTACTTTAATGTATTCCATTATATATTATTTATTTTGTTTCGCCCACAAAGACTCGATTTGTAAAAACAAATGTTTATATAAATAAAAATATATTATTATTATTATTGTTATTATAGAAACATTAGGCATTTTTAAGTTTTCGAGATGTTGTTTGTAATGCTAAATCCTTCTGATTTATATAATCTCACTTTAAACTTCCACTTGGTTCTTCAAATACTTTTGACTGCATTAGATTGCAGGTCAACCCTACTTTACTCGCTACCGATGCCCGCTCTTCTCTCGACCATTTAATCTTTCTTAGTGCTCTCTCCTCAAACAGTATAGTTTTAATTACGGACAAACCATTTAAAATGAAAATTATGATAAGAAAATTAGAAATGTTTACTGAAATGTAGAATTTGACAACAAATTTGGAAAAGTCAAAAATAATAGTAATCGGGAAAACTAAGGGTTGTTTAAAGAGAACCTAAAAATGGTGCTAGAGGCCATCCTGTGGAGATTATGGCAAAATATGTAGGTGTAATACTATCGGCGCATTCTCAGTTCGCCACCCACTTAATCGAGAGATATAAGATTGCTACGAAAATTACAAACAGTAATTGTTCCTGTTCGGTCGGCTCCCTTTGAGGGATTAACTCTGCCTCGATATTTTTAAAAATTGGTATTCCATTGCCCGCATCTTTCCCACGCCTGCCTCTCTTACGCGCCTACTCCCGCCCGTGCGTGCGTACGCGCTAATCCGCTTGCCTTTGAAATAATTCCGCCACTAATGCATTCTTGGAACTGTTTATTGCTACCCCAACCCTCTGCACCTCCCCTCTTCCATCCCTTTTCCTATTTCGTCATCTGACTACAATGTTTTCCCCTACTTCCTACGCCGACCAGCCCCCTGTTTCCGTCCTCTCAGTTCAGTCAGTTGCTCTCTGTCGTTCGCTGAGTCTATGTGTTGTGTGTTATACAGTCCGCCCTACATATCTTGTACTTTATCACTTTCGCCATATACGCGCCTATTCGCCCGGCCAGAGGTATTCATTTATTCATCGCCGTTGCGTCAGCATTCGCCTTTCACCTTCAAGAGGTATACTGTTCGCGCCTTGAGGGATTCATCGCCTCCAGCAGCTCAACAGCAGCCTTCTCCGCTTCCGCGAAGCATTCTAACCCCCTTCCTTTCACCTAACATCCTTTCCTTCACCCACACACACACACATCCACCCACACTTATCCTACCACACGCACACATACACACCCACCTCCTTCTTCTTCAGTCCGCCTATCACTTCAGCGGTACACCCTCAATTCATCACTCACCGTCAGCTAAGGGTAAGTCTCACACTTTTGTACTCCTTTTGCACTTCCGGTGCACTGTTCTTCATTTCACTTCTTGGCGTACGTTCGCCACCGCACCTTAGGTGTCTGCCGCGAAATCCTTATCTTTATGAAGGAGCCTCAAGCAAGCAGAAGAATATAAAAAATTTTTAACAAAAAAATCTGATTACATCTATTTGGGCTTTTAATCATAAAAATTAAATAATACAAGCTGCGGTTACTTTACTGTTATCTCTCTATCCATTAATGTTTATTTTATAA
Source organism: Triatoma infestans (assembly GCA_011037195.1). Classification (NCBI taxonomy): domain Eukaryota; kingdom Metazoa; phylum Arthropoda; class Insecta; order Hemiptera; family Reduviidae; genus Triatoma; species Triatoma infestans. The sequence goes on from JAAEAF010004163.1 coordinate 115,730, forward strand.
ACTATAATAATCATTTTGCTGTTAGATTCTATATTATTTCAAACTATTTTTGTTTGTATCTCTTTTTAATTTCTTATTACAATTATTGTTATTTAACTAGAACAACATTCTAATTTCACAAAATAGTTTTTATAAAAGATGTACTCTAATTTATGTATTGTTTAATTTACTTTTGATAAGCTAAATCTCCTGGCAGACGGCTGTTAAAGCCATTGCCGCATGTTTTAGTTATGACTCTATAGACATTTTTCAAGGATCTTGTACATATTAAATAAAGCAATTATTCTATTCTATTTTATATAATTAAGAAAATTATTTCAATGTTAAAAATAATAAATTTACATTATTAATCTTTGAAGGGGGAATCTATACAATGGAATTGAACTCAGCATTTTCTTGATATGTAAGTGGGAAGCCAGAGTTAGATCAGGATGTGTCCAGAAATAAATTGATGAAAACTGAAACGTGTTGAACTTTTACTGGGACAGTGATTTCCCCCCACTAAAATTGAATGTTGGTAGACTTCTAATTTTAAGAGCTGTCACGCCGAGGATTTAGACCAGTTCGGTTGTTATAAAGAATAGTTCCTGTTTAATTCATAAATGTAAAACTAACAAAATTAGCATAATTGATAACATTTTGAAGACACAATTATGTTGGGCTGTGTTTTTATTTATTTACATTTGTTTATCAGAATTTGGCTTTTTACCTGTTACTGTGTGCATATTTGATGTCATGGTGGCTATGGATTGTAACTGTGGTTTCTTTGGTGGTTGAGGCTTGACATCAGAACAGGATGCACCCTGGCAAGCAGGCTGTATAGGGCATTCCATGAACAAATTTGGTACAAATGGTTCTTTTCTCTCATACTTGCAGGAACATTTGCATTTTGGTGGACTTAACGGACAATGAGCAGGATTTATATTGTTGTGCTTTCGACATTGTGGGGGTAGTGGTATACTTGGACTACAAGAAGATGAAACCGTTGGACAGCAGCATATACATGGTGATGGTGGTTTTCTTTCAATCTTCGGTACACATGACATCCGTGGAACACAAATGGGCCGACGGCTCTGCGGACATCTAACAGCACCACAACATGGACATGGTTTTGGAGCAAATGGACACGGTGGGCCAGTATCTACCGGTGGTACATCATCGCATGGACAAGTTGCCTCAATGTCTACAATTTTCAAAAAAGGGCAATCTATAAGGTCCTCTTTTAAACAAGACGTTGACTGGAGATCTCCTAAACATTTGTTACAGGATAAAGTTCTTCTTCTAGATGGAAGCGTAGAATGTGCCATGCTTAAATTTTTCTTCTTGAACTCAGGCGAGGCTTTCATAAGGGATTTCAGATTCTCTATACTTTTCAGTAATTCTGCAAGTGAGCCACCAGGATTGTATGGTTTACTGGCCAGGCCGTCTAATGAAATATTTTCTCCTTCATGTCCAACCGCTGGAAGAACTTCAGGGCAAGTTACCGTCTTTGGCTTTCCATCGATCGTTCCTATAGTCTTTGGACACTTACCGTATGCAGGGATATTTGTTGGACTTGTGATAACTTTCTTGGATATGAATGGTGGTGCGTTCGATTCATCGTCTCCATTAACATCGTCAACTAATGGACAAGGTGGACATGGCTCACAAGGACTATCCTGCTGTGTCAGAGGACATACATTTCTATTGCAAGTACCTATTGTTTTGCTAGTCGGAAAATCCCTTATCCTTTCAAAAAGAATATGTCCGTTTGGTTGAGCATGAGATGGACAAATCGAATTCTGTGACAGTGGACATTGTTTTTTCTTTTCAACTGGCCCATTCTGCGTCGCCATTTTTCTTTCACTCAAAAGTTTTTTCAGTTCACATTCACAGTTCATGGCAATATAGTATTGCAATAATACTTCGTATGGTTTTTTGCTATGGGTGGGGGATTATTCTTCTAAATTATTACTAACATTTTAAAAATTATTGTGCATCAACACTGCATGTAAGTAATCGCTATCTGACGGTTCGTTTTTTTGGGGCACCACTATTAGCGTTCAAGATCCATTGGTGGCTTCATAGTTGCGTTTCTGCTTTCTTCAATAGGTCTATACATATCACACCGCAGCCTTGAAATGATGAGTGGTGCTCAGCCTGGTGATGATGACTGCTCGAATCAGGTCCATGGATTGTCCAAAAAGTCAAGCTGTGACAGAAATGAAAAAATAACCGATAGGTAACTATTGCATAAGCTTCTCACATAGTCAATTTAAAATGCAAGGAAATGAATTAATGGCAAGTCTACCACGTACGCCGAACGGCAGAAAGCCGTAACTTTTGTAGTTCGAGGCTTTGTCTCAAGGAGTAGTGCTTGTAGATCTATTTAGTTCTTAGAGAAAGAAAAAATCTGGTGTGGAACATTCACACGATTTTCTCTAATTGCAGTTAATAAAATTATAAAATTGACAAATTTTCTTCAAACTCAACAAACTCCTGCTTTTTTAACAAAACAAATGTTAGAAGATAAAAGTAACTATCACAGTAAGCTACAGATTGTGAGTGATCGCATCGCCTGGTAGTTTTTACTCTAAAATTTCAAATTCACTTAATAGATTTCACTCTAAAATCTCACATATTAAATTCCTTAGAAACCTAAAAAACAATATCCTTTTTCTAGAAAAAATCTCACAAATAAAAATGACAGGTTGATATCTCAGTAGTTAACATACCAAGTTCAAAGAAAATCAATTGCTACAAACTCGTATTTTCTTCTAGAAACGCTTTTATTGTATATAATATCATATAAAATGATAGAACCGTAAAGTTTACTGAAATTGGTGCTTTGGGAGGAAAGCACGATATTGCCAGTACATTTAGATCACTCAAAGAAACGAACTTTCAAGCTTGGAAAAATATTTCAAGAAAAGTGGTGGCCTTTAAGTTTGTATTTAACACAAAGTTTAAATAAAAACATTAATTAAATAAGATTTGTTTTAAATTTTAATTAACGGCTACAAATTGTATGTCCTCACGCGTTGGTACAAAGCCTTTCGTACGATAATTCATCGCCCTAGGTAGCGAAGGCCGGTAATAAACGGCGTGAGGATTGCGGCTGCTTACCACACGCACCCCTATTCAAATCGCCGTCTGGCAAGCCTTGGCCCTTCATGGGCTGTTGCGCCGTAGGGTTTTTTTACAACTTGTTATTTGTACAAAGACTTATATCACTTTCGTTGGATCATTTTTATTAGGATTGCAATCGTGTCAAATTTTCAAAATCAAGTTTTCACTGGAAATTTTGAGGTCTTCTGAGTACGAAAAAAATATGTTCAACTAATGGCCTATATGTGTGTTGTTATGAACAAAATACCTCAAAAACTAAAAAAAAAACACAGGTAGATTAGATTCTGTGGGTGGTTGGTTATCCAACCTAAACCACCGGGACCCCTATGTGTCTGCTGTGCCACCCACAAGTTAGTAGTGGAGTTTGGATTGAGAGTCCTTGGTGAAGCTTGCAGGCGTCAGTTGCTCCACTTCCAAAAAAGGAGAAACCTCAGTCATACATAATTTATTTTTCCTATGTCCTTTGTACGTTTAAGTCTAGTTTCCATTTGTGAAACCTGTCTGTTATTTTGTCTAATGAAGTTTGTAAATTACCTACAGCTTAACAAAGTTTGTGATATCTTGAGAAAAGAAAGGTCGGTCCGCATAAGTGAAATGAATAGCAGTATTGAATATAGGAATAGCATATGTTTAAACTGTAAAGAGGATGAGACTAACAAGTGTGCCCTGGGGAACACCGGCCTTGATACTTCGTCGAGTACTGAAGGTCGAAATAATTCTTATATCAAATTTTCTGTCCTGTAGAAATGATGTCAATATTGCTTGTTGCTTGTAAGTAAAGTGCTGTATGGATTGATTCTAGTTAGTACTGTTAGGCGTAAGTGTCTGTAGGTATTCTTTGTACTTGCCTATTCCTAGCTGATCTAATTCCCAGTAATATGTTTGTGCACTGCATTCCTAGGACGTTGCCAAATTCTTCTGTGTCTTTTTTTGTCATGGATTCACTGCAGTATATATATGCTTGGGGGGTGTGGTCATATGAACCGTTGTATTTTGGTTGTTTCAATGTGAGTGCACTGGTGGATTGTTGTGTAAGTTGTTCCATGGCTAAGTCGATTTGTTCTGTTGTTGTCAGATGTCAATTTTGATCAAGTCGTCTTCCTAGTCAAGTCGTCGTCCTGTACTGCACAAAGATATAAACCTGTTACTTTTATTTGTAACATCCTCCCATAAATAAATGGTTTTAGAAAGGAATTTGTGGCATTGAATTTCAAATGTTATGGGGTTTAATTCAAATTTATTGGCGTTCTCTACTGGACTATAATGTAATCACTTTTATTACAAACTGCAGTTGTATGATTCACTCCATTATAACTACATGACTACATTTATATACTCACTGTCATGTTGTGTAACAAATTTGTGTATGCTAATTTTATTCTGTAATTATGTATGATTCTTTGGGATTTGTATGTGACTGTGTGCGTGTGAATGATATAAATTTACATTATAAATATAAATAACATATGTTTCCTATAGGCTGCAGGATCATTTATATTTAATAAATTCTTTTATGTCATTGGGTGTATTCAACGAAAATTTAAATCATTCATTTACTGTGACTGGAAAATGATCAATTTTGATCTTATTCAGAAGAGGCGATTGGGAACAATTTGAAATTTTTTATTTTAATTTAATAATTTGTTCCTTAATCTTATTATTCTCATGAATAAGTGCAGAAATATTATTCTTACGGGATTAAAGATCCTTTGTAAATTTCTCTAGAATTTATTAAATTCATTTTTCTGCTTTTTTATTTCAATAGAAAGACATGCCTCTTCTTTTCTTTCTAACAGCGACATCATTTTGTAAAGGACTTCAAGATTAGATAGTATTATACTGTTTAAATCACTCTCCCCACTGGCACAAATCTATGTACTATCACCACCTCAGAACTATTCACTTGTTTAAAGTTTTGCATGGTCCAAAAGTCCAAAATCACCAACAACTAACTGGTATTCATAATAATTTATTATTAAAGTATTTGTGTTATTTTTCATTTTTATTAATATTTCTTATTGATGATAGATCGTATAATAAACTGGAAATGCATAAACTCCAAAAAATATTCCTCAAATGAATTTTTCCAAAGAAATGTTTCAAATAAAACTTGTAGTTCCTTGTATGTGTAGTTCATATTCCAAGTTATTAAAAATAAAATCCTGAAACCTGAAAACATGTATTTCTAGTAAAGAATCATGCCAATTTCACAAAAATTTGACAAGATTTCAATACTTCCTCTTACAACAGTAAGAGAAAGTAAAAAAATAAAAAATGTAATAATAATAATAATGACAATATCAAGAACAGTTGTTAATAATAAATAACGGGACTATATTTTTGAACACAATATAATGTTTGCTAGTGTTTTATTTATTCTTGTCCATCAGAGAAATGTTATTTTTTCTTACCGCCCTTTTTCTTTCCTTTCTTTTTATCTCCACCTTTCTTCTTGTTCATTGGTGGTTTGTCCGTCTGCGTTTCGGCTTCGGTTATTGTTTTCTCCAAATATAGATCACCCAATGCACACTGGATTATTCGATCAGTTCTACAGACAATTCTCGGCGGTATGCGGGGCGGCGGCGGCGGTTTCTCGTAAATAATCGTACAAGCTTGTTCACCGCTGCTCAGCGTGGTCAGTGTAATCAAACATGGATCGGTAGATGCAGTTCTAGCTCTATATGGTCTGCCGGGTGTAAAACAATGAAAGATCACCTGATGTCCGTTGAAACCGATACATCCTGGTGGTGCGTAATCATATTCCCTTGGGTCTTCACGCCAATCGCATGAGACCACTGTATCTGGAACTTCAACATCCGAGCTCTCATCGACCAAGGGAACCACAGGAACGTCCTTTCCATTCATTTTTACAAAAATTCTAAATGTTTATTTATTTTAAGTTTTCTTATCCCATGTAATTATGGTTAACCTGCAAACAAATTTAGAACAAATATTTTTTAGCAGATAATCTAAAGTGCATGTGTATTGTGGTGAGAGTTTACTGTTGGTTTAACATCCAAAGCTGGTAGTACTTGAAATGATTACATGATATAGTCTAGAAGACTATATATCTGGTTCATGGATTTTGACCATAAATCTTGATTGTCAGATGCGGTGATAGTATCTAAACGGAATAATGTTTTGAGATCCCCTCAGTAGGAAAAAAAATGTTCTTAGCGAATCGTCTATATGTATGTGTTTGTCTGAACAAAATATCTCAAAAATAAGAAATCGTCGGAAGCTCATAATTGGCTATTCCTTTAGGTACTACCACCTATCTGTCACGAAGGTTTCGGGCAAAATCCATCACCGGAAATGCGACTTTACTGATTTTTTTTTTCAGTTTTTCGCGATTTTCTCGTAAACGGCTCCACCAATTTTCTTTAAATTTTGTATACTATCTATATACATAAATAGCTATCACTTTTTTCAAATATTTTCCTAGGAAAATTATTGATTTTTTTTTGGGTAGGTAATCAGTAGCGTTATGCTTTCTTCTACACTCAAGTGTACTTGTACCATACTTGTACACTCAAGTATGGTTTTACCATCAATTAATACACTTTAGAAGTATTGATACCATCCCAAATTAGAAAATCAGTTAACCGGAAATGCAACTTTACAAAATAAGTTTTTAGTATTTTTGGAGTTTTCTCGAAAATGGCTACAACGATTTTCTTTAAACTTGAAATGCTCGAACGCATTATTTTATTTGAAACATATTTTCCAAAAAAAAAATATTTTAGTGATTTTTGAGGGCCTCTAGTTACCTTTAATTTAAACATGGTCTTGAGACAGATAGTTCTACTGTATAATCCCTACATTTTTTTTATGGCCGGCACTTCTAAACCTTTTTGAACATTTTAATTAAAAGTCTTTTTTTTCTTAATTGTATTATAAATATTAGTGTTGAGAAAAAGTCGTGTGGTTTCACCATAGATTTTTATTTTCATATTCAGTAGACTTCAAAAAAAGTATTTTCGGTGAAAACTCAATTTAAATATATTTGTAACGTTCGCAATATTTACTCTTTTTGCAGCCTTATGAGAAACTAAAAATAAGCTACTAACGAAAAAACACAAACCTAAAACTTATGCGATATAAGTTCGAATGTTTGCACAAACCTAAAACGAATGCGATATTCGACACGAAGCTTTCTTTGAAAATCCGCCAACCAACATTGGCTTTATTTTTTTTTCTCTTTCTATATTTTCGCATAACTAACTACACGCACATAAAAGAACTTCACACATTTTCCAGGAAAATTTGATTTTCGGAATTTTGCGTTGAGTTAATCTCAACATCAAACTGCCGTTTCAAGCTTTGCGAGGAGACTAACAAAAGGCGCTGCTAAATAAGGTAGCAAGCAAACCCTTATGTTTTAACGAACATTCTAGTTTTAACAAATATATTGCTAGAATTCCTAATTTGAAGAAAATTGCTCAACCGGAAGTGCGCCTTTACTGGATACATTTTTTTTTTAATTTTCTCTAAAATGTCTCCAACAAATTTCTTTAAATTTGGAATTCTATTTACACAAATATAAACGAATCCATTTTTATTTCAAACAGTTCTCCGGAATAATGAATTTCAGACGGGGCACCGAGGAGTCCTGGATAATAAATTTCATAAGTTATGGTATTGACGCCCTCTTGTTAGACTATCATGTAATCACTTGAACTATTACCTGCCTTGAATATGTAAGTACATATGCAACCATCACTTCTGTATTTATATTAGGTGTCAGGTGAAAAAAATTGAAGTTTAAAGAAAATTTGTCTACTTCATAATTGTATTAAATCCAGTAAGAGAAAATCTTGTATTTCATATCAGATTTTTCTGTTTTTTCATATGACGTCGTCGCAAGCTGCATTACACTGAGGGGGGTGTGGATTCCTATATTAGTTTTAAAAAAAACATAAGATTATTTTTCGGAAGTTTTTTCCTGAAAAATCTGATGAAAAAGTTTTCTCCTAACAGTCTTGTTTGTACTGCTCCAAGTTCATTAATGATCAAATTAGTTGATTAATCAATTTATTACAATCATAACTTACTATATTATTATAAAAATCTAATTTTTAATACTTACTTCCATGTTATGTGCTTGTATGTGTCTACAAGTTTTATTTTGTAAATTTTTGTATGAAAGTTCTGTATGAATGGATTAAATTGAAACTGCTAAGTTTCCTGTAACATATGTTTGTTTGGTTTTTTGTTTTTGTTTTTTTTGTTACTTGACCATGGTTTTTCTAATAACTATTAGATCTGTAATTTTTTTAAATCACTTTCTTTTGCCAATATTGGTTACATCAACAATTTTTATTGTTGACTCGCAACTAAAAATAAGCTTATCCTTGTGAACTGATCAGTATATGTATTACATTTAATTCTTATTATGTATCTTACTATATCATCTTTAACGCTAAACTTTTTAACGAAAGGGATTTTCGGTTAATAACTTATCAATATTACTCTGAGAATAATATCTAAATTTGCCTTCCATGATCAATAATGGGTAACCATTCTAAGCAACAAAGTACTTTAAAAAACAATAGATAATGTTTCATTTTTATAAACACAGACACATAAATCGTGTTCAAAAAAAATGTTGAATACTTTGTCGTCAAGTAGCCTTTGAAACATCAAGTTCTAAAGACAAATTATTTTTTTTTAGCGAGGCGTTTTTTATTTGGGGCAGAAAGCATGGCTCCGTTCCCAGTGCCATTTGCTTCTAGCCTTCGCTACAAGGTTCTCTACTAACTAATAGCTACTGCCATTATTACTGTCAATGCTGGGGGTAAACATGAGTCCTAGGACCCTACGGGAAGAATCGAGCCCTTAAACTTCTCTCATTTCACTGAGACTACCTTCATAACGATTCGTAAGAGGTTTCTTTAAAACTTGGTAATATTAACTATATATATAGAGAGACTTTATTTGCAACTTTTTTTTTCTGGCAGCATTAATTTTAAAAAGTTTCTGTGAAATTGAGAGATCATACTACACACAAAAGTATCGTTTTATTATTGCAGTTTAAGTTCTCTCACTTATTGAAGTCAAATTCCAAATTTGAAGAAAATTTTTTGATTATAACTACGTAAATAGCATTACGAGAAAGTCGTATAAGTATTCACACAAAATTTTATAATGCGTACTTAGTTCAGCCGACAGAACTAACATAGCTATTTTTTGAGCCAAGAGAACTAATTATCGTTGAAAATATTCAAAAACAAATGGTTCACAATTGCATGAATGGGACACCTTGCTGGTAACGAAGAGGGGCAATTTAAAATAAATATACTAAATAGTGTAATCAAAAAATAACGGTTACTATAACAAAACAAAAATTCTGGCAAAGATCAATATAAGAACCGCATGTAAAAAGAAATATCCCGGATGCTTCTACAATTTAAAGATGAATTCCCACAACTAAAAGCCAGGTCTATATAGGGATTCCATAAAGAAAATTCTTTATAATGAAGATTATAAACATATGCGGCTTAGAACTGCAAAATCTGCCACTCAGAGCCACATATGTTTTTATGCGCCCAAAAACCACTTGCCTAAGTAAACAATCATTACGAACATTTCTTAAGAATGGATAGGAAAACTGCACGAATAGAAATGATGTACTCCTGGTCTGAGCAGAACATGGCCTGCGTCTGTTCAAAGAAAGGACAGAAAAAGGAAAATAAAGAAAAATTCACGGTTTTCAGGAATAAAATTAGGCTGAAACTTTGTCAAAAAGGCAACAATGAGGAGGAGTTGCAGTTAATTATATATACAAATGTTTGGATTTGCCCTCCTACAGATACCCAATTAGCTATATTAGCTAGAGAAATTATAAGGAGAAAACTATTTTGGTTTAAAGACTGGGAAAATATGTCCACTAATTTTGGTATACCATTAGAAAGGGAAATAACTGTGGCTAAGATGCAAGATAATTAAATGTAAACCAATCAATACTCTACAGGTTGCAATCAGTACATCCTTTCTATAAAGATTTAAAATTGACCTGTTGATTTAAAACAACCTGTTTAATGTTACTTTGGATTTAATTAGTATTATTTGGTTTATAAAAGTCAAGAGAGTACTTACTTTACTTGAGTAAGTATGGTTATAAAAGGATTAATAAACATTGCTCTTTGTGTACCTCGACGAGGAGATACGTTCCATTTCGGAGCAAAATATCCCATAGTCAAAGAATTTAGAATTTTAAATTGGCGTCAAGAAATGTTGAGTGTTAATGAGTTCAAGGACTGTCTAAATAATACAGATCAAATTTTAAGCCTAGTAAATTACAGCAGAGAAGCATGGCAATATTGGTATATGTTAATACAGCAGTTTAAATAGATCTTTTCATTTTGTGATGAAAATTAAATACTTTTTTTTGTACTAAAGCAACCCCTCCGACGGTCTTATGACCAGAAGTATTATCTGGCATAAAGGCTGTAAATTATATTTTCTTTAACTCTTATGTGCAATAAAGATTATTATTATTATTCCTTTCTCAGTCGTATAACTGGTTACATAAGTTTGTGTTGGATTTATACTAAGCATAAAACTTTAGTGGTGCTTAATTATATTGTAAAAACAATAGGAGGATATGACACGTTTCCAGGACAATTGCTTTCTGCATTAAGAGGGACAGAGTGGATGGAGTTTCTTCAAAGATTCATGTAGTGTTTTTGGTACTACACCTGTATTCGAAATTACTACAGGGAATGCACCAGAACATTCGCCACTTGCCAAACTCTAATAATTTCCTATCAGATCTGCATATTCCCTAATTTTCTCCGCTACTGTGCTTGCAATGTTCTGCGTACTAGGGACAGTGATATCGACTATATATACTTGCTTTTTCAGTTTGTCCTCTAGTATGATGTCCGGTCTATATGGTAGATCGCTCTGCCAGTCAGCACAGACCTATAAACGGTAGTTCTGATCTTCGCAAACGGGCACCGCTTTATATTTACAATATGGATCCAATTTATAAACTTGCACCTAAAAGCCAATTGCGGATCCATATTTTTTGCCACAAGATCGAGCCGATTGGTGAATTATACCGGGGCAGCAGTAGCCCATTCCCCAATCACGTGGCTTATACTTTCACGTTTTTGTTAGCATCGCCGGTACCTATCATTGTTTACATTGGGTTACAATAGGATCCTTAATTATACTTATATTTAGTATTGTTATTATTAACAATGAGGAAGGGAGATTTAGACTTCGTCATCAAGCAGACAATCACATCTATAGGCAGGAAAACGTTGACCTCGCTTACTATCAACACATTTATTTGGAAGCTGGAGGGGGAAGTTAGTTCCGCCCTTCTGCTGTTTTTTTTAACTATCCACCCTGATTTTTGCCCTCTACTGGTCTAGTAATCAGGTCCTTAATAAGCCTATTGCTTTTAATTTCTAAAAAAAAATACTATAACTAAAAATGAAACTGTTTTAATGTTTTAATAATTATTATTCAATTGATTTATTATTTCTTTATTTCTTTTTCTTGCCGCCACCTTTCTTACCCTTTTTCTTATCCCCGCCTTGGGCTTTCTTTCCTTGTCCAGCTGCAGCTGCATCCATTTCTGTCGACGTAGATACAGATTCTGGTTTTTTCTGACAGAAATCCTGCAGACAAACATTCGTTTCCCGATCCGTTTTGCAAATAATTCTAGGAGGTATTTTCGGAGGAGGCGGCGGTTTATTATATAGAATGGTGCACGACTGTTCACCGGTATCCAAATTGCCCAATTTTAATAGACAAGTGTCGGCGCATGCATTTCTTGACAGGTACGGTTTGCCGGGTTGGAAACAATGAAAGACCACCTGATGACCGTTGAAACCAAAACATCCTGGCGGTGCGTATGTATATTCGTTTACATCTATTTCCCATTGGCCTGGACAAGTTGGTTCCAAATCTTCAATCGGTATAGTTGGAGCTGTAACTTCAAGGGGAGATAGAAATGTGGGCTCTACGCTGGATTCAGGAGGTTTGCTTTCGCTACTTTCTTCGTCGCCGTTAGTAACATCCGACTGGGAAGGCCATTTTGAAGGACCGTACCTATCAACTTTCTGAATACTCTCCAATTCCAGAGCTTTAGCCTGCCTGACTTGGTCATTTTCCATCAATACTTGCTTATGTTTCATTGTTATTTATTTTTGTCCTATTATTTATAATGTAAATAATCCAATTTTTTTTCTTTTTAAATTATCGGTAAGTATATGACTTCTACATGAAATAATTATTTTCAGGCCAAAGGTAATCTGTAAAGGAAATTGTAAATAGATTAATAATAAATACAATATCTTTTTCACAAAATATACTTGCTCTTATAAAAGTATCAAAGGAAACACTGAATTCTAGTCAAATTTTCAAAGTTGAGTTTTTATTTACCAGAAATACATGTTTTCAGATTTCCGTCATAGTCAACCAGAAGAGCGACTTATTGAATGTTTTTTTTTTCTTCTTCTTCAGTTTTGTTGATTTTCTCGGAAACGACGATTTTTCTTTAAACTTTACATACTAACCACACACACACACACGTATATATATATATATATACATATAATGTTATATGTGTGTAAATTTTATCCCAGAAAAAAATAATTTTTGTACAATTCTGAGGTATGAAGCTGCAATGTTAAACTTTTCCTCTAAACTTTCACTTCAGTACATGTATGGTTCTATTTATTTGAAGAAAAAAATCAGCTAAATGAAAGTGAGACTTTACAAAATTAATTCTTGAGTTTTCTGGAAAAAGGAACCAAACGATTTTCTTTAAACTTAGAATGCTATCTGCTGGAAGAGGAAATATTGCAATTGTGCTCATTTTTATGAAATTTTTAGGTTTTCACAAGTAATACGGGAAAAAAATGGTTTTACGAATGTGTGTTAACAAAATATTCTAAAAAAAAAAAAAAATCGCAGTTAGCTCAAATTTGATATCGCTCTGTGAATCAAACATACGAATGTTTCGGTCCAAAAATCCATTAACTTGAAGTAATATGACTTTATTGAATGATTTCATTTCAGTTTTTCTCTTGAAAAATGGTTTCAACGATTTCCTTTACTACATATAAATACTTACGATTTTTATTTGAAACATTTTTTCAGGAAAACTTATTTGAGGAGGGAGTGGGGTCCTTAAGCTCTTCCACGTATTCTAAAGTTTTATTAAAAGTACTGTTGGAATTCCAAATATTAGAATAAATTTCATTGTTATTCAGTTTGTCTAGTTTTGCCATCGTCTTCTGGAGACTACACAGTTTCACAGTAGTAAACATTCTGTATAAGTGCACACAAAAATATAAAAAAAGCAAACCTGTATGCCCGCTATCATTACATATTAGTTTGGACAATTTTGTATAAAAATACAAAATATTTACTAAAAGTTTATCAATTATTTTTTGTAATGTATTAAACAGCAATAGTAGAAAATCGTATGAGTATTTCAAACCAATTTTTTGTCTTTAAATCAATTGTTTTGATACTAAAAGCATAAAAATCCTTTTATTTAGGTGCACTTTACTTTGCAACGTACCTTTTATTTTTATATAAATAAACTTGCAATTATTGGTATATTCAAGCTGTACGTTTTGAATTTATTATATTGAGCGTAGAATTAAATATATAATACATTACTAATATGATATTAAATTACACTAGTTCACTGGGGAAAATAATATTCACTATTCAAAAATTTTGATGTATATTATGTGGTATTTTGGTTAACTTTATTGCAAAGATACCATATGTGGTATGCAATTTCCATAAAATAAAAAAACAGGTGACCGCGCGGGCTCAAGATTGTTCATATTTTCATCTGGTAATATGAAATTTTATTCATTCAGAAAAAAAAACTACTACAAACAAAACGGTTGTTTCTATAGTAAGTGGAACGCAATATTTTTTTTGGAAAAAATTCCTTTACTTTTAACACTAACTACGTTCCGCATATGGACAGTCCATTTGTGAGGGGATTAAACCTGTTCAATTCACTATACAATTGAACATTGATCAGTTGCAAAGACTGGAACTAATTGCATCATACGAAATAGTACCACCATTGTTCAAAATGGCCTCTCCAATCACGGCAATGATCGAGAGCATCTGTTTTTATGTTGGTTGCACTGAAAATCATTGAACAGTGGTGAATGCATACATATACTTACAGTGAAAAGCGTTTGGTAATTATGTACAAGCGGGCCTCCAAGATGGACGATAACTAGCTGCAGTAACCTGCTCACATGAACTATCATATATAAACCCTCTTGTTTAATATTTATCACTGAATTCAAGATATTTGAAATGACACATTAATTAACCAGTGTTCGCTAATTCAAACCTACAAGTTCTTGGGACAATGTTTGAAGTTAAACTATGATTGTGTTTCGTAGTTTTAACTTATATTTAGTCTGATACATTTTAAAATGAATGCAAATGTGAAATAAATAAAGAAATGTGAATAAATTAATAAATCAGAAATATCAGAAATGTGAGTGTAATAAGAGTGGGAGTCAGCAGGTTACTGCAGCTAGTTGTTCATCTTGGGGGCACGCTTGTACATAATTACCAAACGTTTAACTCGAAACTGAGGGGACTGAAATATTTTTTCGTGTTAAAAGATGCATGCCAAAAAACTCACAATATTTTCGATGTCAAATTTTATTAATTCGTTTTCCTGCTAAAATTTACACTTGTAGGTCTACACTTGCATACTATTGACAGTCTATACTTACATATATATGCGGTATTGTGTAGGGAAAATATATAAGCGTCCAATATATTGGATACATAAATAATGTATTTAATAAAAAATATGAAAGAAATTATTGTTTTTTTTGGGGAAAAAATTTGATTTTTTTCCTTGTACTGTCTTTTTCAATATCAAATTGTCGACAAATTTGTCGATAACGTCGATCGTTTTATTCATTTGGCCATTCCATGCGCATGTAAATAACTGCGCATACTTTTCCTGATGTTCTGCATTTCTGTTGCGGGGATTCACCGATTTTGACACACAATTCACCCACTTCGTCACAGACATCACCGAATTCTAAAACTAAATGACCAGTAAATTGAAATGTTTTGATAGCTGCAGTGCCTCTTCCTACCCAAAGACAAGCGGTAATGTGGCAGCAATGGCAGCCATTGTTTATTTTGTACGGACTAACGAAAAAAAAAAAAAGCCAAAAAATCTGGGTGACGATGTGCTACAGAAAACAGGTTTCGTCCGTGTTCGTCCGAGAAGCAAAAACTTTTCCTGTTAAGCAACTTTTGCTTCGTGTTAAAAGAAAAAAAAATGTATGAAATTATATAGTATTTTGTTGGGGCTGTAGTATTATTTCGTGTTTACCGATTTTTCATATTAAGCGTATTCGTATTAAACGTTTTTCACTGTACAAGGAATTATGAAATGCTTCGAAAGTATAGTACACACAGCATCTGGTGTTAACGATTTACATGACTTCCTCTTGCTCTAATTATTACAATTTAATCAAGAAATTTTCTTTAAAATTGTAACGCAACAATGTTTAGCTGGGTTGGCGATACGAATGATGCTGAGGATTTTACTTGTATACCTGGGCGACCTTATATAGAGCGCTCTATAACTAAACGAACTCTATATCTATAACTAAGGCAGTTCTATATCTAGACAAAGCTTGTGCAAATTTAAATTTAAACTAAATGACAGAACCCCCAATAGCCGTCTAAAATCAATTTTTCTTTTTTCAGAAAAATGTCAAATAAAAGTGATACTTTCTATTTATGCAGCAACCATTCCAAGTTTACAGAAAATCGTTATAACAGATTTCGAGAAAAATCAAATCTATTCTGTAACTTCCGGTTAACCGATTTTCTTCAAATTTGGAATTCCATCAATACTTATAATGTGCATTAATATATGTAAGTGGTAATATATTATACTGAAGTGGTGCTAGAAAGGAAAGCATAACGCTACTACTGTTCCCTCAGAAACCCCCATAAAATCAATTTTCCCTTGTAAATTCAAATAAAAGTGATCTTTATGTATGTATATTGTAAACAAAATTTAAAGAAAAAAGTTGGTAACAATTTTCGAGAAAAATCATAAAAACTGGAAAATAAAAAACGTTTCAATATATTCGCAGTCCCGGCTGATGGATTTTCGCTCGAAATCTCCCAAAACACATGTATGTTTCTGATAAAAACTCAAATTATCCATATTTTGGCAGGATCACAATACTTTCTCTTAGAATAAAGTAGAAATCAAATAAAAATGATATATTTAGATCTGAACAATTAGTATACCAAAATTATACAGAAAATCGTTGGTAACCATTTTCAAGAACCCCCCCCGTCAAAAACCAATTATTCTTGTAAAGACACCCCTTCAGATCGTAAGATTTACTTCAAATTTGGAATTAAATCAATGCTTCAAATAATGTTACCTTAATATTATATAATTAATCAAAACAAACGTTTTTTCAATAAAAGTAATTCGGCATTTAATGGGGCAAAAACAGTCAAGTTTCATATGTTCCAATTCCAGTTGAAGGATTTGAACAAAAACATTGTCTTTAGATACTTATTCGTTTTTGAGATATTTATGTATATCATCGCTAAAAACTTATTTTTCGCACACAGAGAACCTTAAAATATAAATTTCCCATGTACTCCTCATAGGGCTGTAAAGGAAAGTAAAAAAAAAAAAAAATTCTAAAACAGTAAATTAGAATTTTAAAAAAAATTATATGTATAAATGAAATAAATTAAATTTATATTTTTAATAATATTTAAAGAAAAAAAATATACAATAGGAAATTAAAAAAGAGAATATCCATTAATAACAGTTGTATGATAGCAAAAATATTAAGAAATCTTTTTCTGTAATAATTACTTTTTCTTTTTTTCTTAGTTCTTTAAAAGATTTTTAAGTCATATCACAAGAAGTTACATAATCCAAAAAATAATAAACAAAAAATATTTGTGGCAGTGAATGTTCCTCAATTATATTGTGTTTTAGACCTGCTCTTTGCTTAAAATAGTTAATGGAACCAGAGAATTTAGTTATTTGAATAATTATATATATTTATAAATAATAAAGCTAAATCATCTAAATAGAGAAGTATAAATTAAATAAGGGTCAGTGTTAAGGGAATTTATTTTTTTTTTTTTTGGAAACTAAAGAGAATTTCACAATTGTGCACACTTTGGAAAATTTAGCAACTACTTTATAAATAGCTCGCCATTGTCACCAGACACATGGATAACTCGAACTTAGAGCAATTCAAAAATTCAATAGTAATTATACAAGAACAAAAAAAAAACAAAAACGGAAATCAGAAACAGGAAGTATTAGAGGGCATCACATACTAGGGAAAATGACACAATCACGCTTTCACAGCCGCTTTGGCCTGTTCCTGTTGGTACTGCATGTGTAATTTATTTAATTTCTCTTTGTATTGTTCTTGTTTAGCGTCCAACGATGATATCATATCATCCATTCTTTTTCTGGAAATGGTAAAACAAAATAGTGAGGCAAATTAAAAAGCTAAAAATAAAAATAGATATTTTGGTGAGAATAATAATAATACTAATACTAAGAACATATAAGTGACTATTTTTCCTGATATAGTTTTTAGAAATTGTTCTGAAATGCTATTGAAATAATACTTCGGAAAGAAGTTCGAGAACATGAAACTAATAGAAAAGAAAAGCAACTTTCAATGAAAAACTTTATTTTTAAAAAATAAAAGTGATAGGCTGGAGCCTTTTTCGAAAAAATCGCGAAACAGTGAAAGAAAACAAAAATATTCAGTAGAGTCAGACTTCCGAGATTTTGACCAAAATCTTACCTAAACGGTCAAAATTGAATTATTCGTTAAAAAATGGTAAGCTTCATAAAGGGTTTAAGCTTCAGAAAGAAGTAGTCTAATCATTAATCCAGGGATTTTTCAGGAGCTTCTGTTTATCCCAATCTAATATCTGGTTTTAATAAATTCTACGAACAAGCTATTTTAAAAATTATCTGTAAGAAATAATTAAAAAAATAAAAAAAAATAAAAAACAGTTCAATTTTGATACAGGTGCTACCACTGGATCCAAAAATTAGGTGTTGATCAAACGATCACCCGGATGTTCCATTTTATTGAATGGATTTTTCAGTTTAACCCATTTTTACTTTCTCTTACTCCTAGTAAGAGGAAGTATTGTAATCGTGTCAAATTTTCGATATCGAGTTTTTACTGGAAATATCCGTTTTGAGATCCCTTGAGTCCAAAAAAGTGGTTTTTAGCAAATGGTCTGTGTGTGCTTGTGTGTATGTGAACCGCATAGCTCAAAAACGAAAAACCGTAGAAAGTTGAAACTTGATATTCTGT
>JAAEAF010004164.1:0-43048 GCA_011037195.1 Triatoma infestans
ATAAAAATCTGGCCATTTGTAGGGTTTAGCATTGCTCACCAAATCAACTTTGAAGGGTACGACTTTGAATCACCAGATAAATTGAAATAGTAGTGAACAATCTCTACACATCAACATCAACCTTGAACGGTTCAATCAAGCTAACTCGATACTTGGGATACTAATTGCAAAGATATAAACATATCAATTTTATTTGTAACAATTTTCTGAAAGAAATAATTTTTTGTTGGTTTTGAGGAATCTGAGACGTTTAAATTCAAACATCATTATCATCATGTTCTTCCTACCTCCGTTCGTAGATTAGCACTTGTCCCCCAACACGTATATAATTTGTTAAGACCAACTGAACAAAAATTTGAAATTTAAAGAAAATGAATCATTTTATATATAAACTGCATTAAGAGGGTTTTAGAGAAAGTCATGTGAGTGTTTCATGACAGATTTATTGTTGGAAACATGTTTTTTGTAAAAATATTTTGAATGTTGGAAAATTTTTTGGAGAAATGTGGTAGGAAATGCAACGTCAACTAATTCTCTAAACGGCCATTTAAATCAATTGTATGCTTCATTTATTTATATTACATCAAGGATCATCAAAATGCGTTGCTGATATGCCGAATTCGAAGAAAATCAATTCCCTGATTGGCAGAGTGTTTTTTTATTCTCGGTTTTGGCAAAAACATTATTTAAAAGCTACTATTTTGATAAAATGATTTCAGTTTGGTCTTGAGGAAACTGCAACTACACTTTTATTCCTAATAAAGTTCAATGTAGGGGTTTCTGAACGTTAGCAATCTCTCTAATGTGCTATTTCAGCATAATATACTATGCAAAGGGGTACACTTGTAATAGTATAATTAATACTATTAAGAATACTAATAAGGGTATTAAAACTATTTAAGATTCAAAGCATCGCTTAATAAAAAGTTTCGCTTTAAATTAATAAAATGATAAGTGATCTACTATAGAGTAATGCATACCCATTAGAATTAATAATAAATATTGTACAAAACAGATAAATATTTAAAAAAAAAAACAAATAATGAAAATAATCGAAATAATTTAGAACAAAAAAAAAATCTATTCCACAAATAACAGCCCTAGACTATTAAAACACAAAATCAAAACACAAAAAAAACGTAAATTATTACCAATCATTAATTTATATGCCAAATATAACACAAAAAATCAAATACACATACGAAGAATATGGTATAACTAATCTAAATCTAGCTTACAAAACCATAATAAAAGAAAAAAATTCTTACGGATTCATAAAAATAAAATTCCAACCCAAAATGAAAAAATATTAATTAATATACAGTATATTTTGTTCTTGTAATTTGGCCATATAGAACATATAAAAAAAAAAGCGTTGAAAAACAGAATAAACTCACACAAGTACACGCTTAATCCGAATTGTAAAAGTAACACGGCACTGTCAAAAACATCAAAAACAAACAGAACACCGAATTCTTTTTAATAAAAAATATTATTTTAGATTATGAAAGAAACCTAGACAAAAGAAAAACAATATTGAAAGCCATACACATCTATCTAAATCTGGAAAAAGCAATGAATGACAGAAACGAGTGAACATAAATCAAAAAATATACTGGTAAAGCTTAAATATAATAAAACACATTTTAAAATAATGACAACACGAAAATACAATAATATTCTTAAATAAATTTCAGACAGCAGCACTCTACTATTCATCAAATACAAAGAGTCACAACACACATTGCGAACGCTCTCGAATCCCAACAAGTGTATACAGGCATTTTCCTAGATGTTTCAAAAGCCTTCGATAAAGTATGGCACCCAGGATTGCTCGTCAAACTAAAGAGAAATCTACCTTTCACTTATTACCTTCTGCTAAAATCTTATCTTGAGGACAGAGTCTTCAGTGTTAGGGTAAATACAGTTATCTCTGACATTCATCCCATTGAGGCTGGAGTCCCACAGGGGAGTGTTCTGGGACCACTACTATACAATATTTACACATACGACATACCTGAACATCCGAATATTGTTACGCGACCTATGCGGATGACACAGCACTACTTGTTACCAACACAGACATAATAACCAACAAATTAATACTGGAGCAGCATTTGACTAACTTGCATAACTGGAACATCACATGGAAAAGTAAACTCAATATAAACAAAACCAAAACAGTACATTTTACACTAAAAAAGACGGAAGATATACCTGTGAAATATGATAACGAACCATTACCGTTAAGTAACTCGGTAAAATATTTAGGGATGCACTTGGACAAACGACTAACTTGGGCAACACATGTAAAAACTAAAAGTCTTGAACTGTAAAAAAAATTTTTTTTTTTTTTTTTTTTTTTTTTGTTTACGCTGTGTGTGAATCAAGTTATACAGATACTAAAAGAAAGATTCAATTAAGCATAAACAATGTAGGGGAATCAATTGTCGTGATTCCAGAGGTATGAAGTTAGATGTTTTGAAGAGGGATTTATTAGGCGGAAGTTAGTTTAGAGAGTTATTGCTTGAATTACTAACACTGAATTTATAAAAATAGAATATATTTTAACAATAATTTGAATGAGCCTAATGGTAACTACAATTAATATGATTTGATAAAAGTAAATAAATAATTTTAAGAGTTAAATAACAAATAATTTAAAATGATTATAATAAATAAACTAATATGCACAACTATGAAAATAATTATAAGTAAAACCTTATATAGGGACGAGCTCGGAACTCAAGTATAACTGCTGCCGTAAAATGATACTGAATATAATGATGTGGCTACTCGTATAATGATGAATGATATAATGATCCCCTCTTCCAGTGGGGCGAAGTTTATATTAGTCTTACTCACACACTGTCAAGTGTGTAAGTAAGTTCTCACACTAAGACATCTCTAGTAGCGTGCGACCTTGGTTAGGTCGGCGACCAATGATTCAGGTAAGTGGCCAGATTTGGTCGCCCATCGGCGACTTTCAAAGACCAGGTGGCTTCTGTTCAATAGACAGGGCTTTATCGGTGCTTGTCTTTGATACCTTTGTATTGAAAAGGCAGGGGCCGGCTGTGGGGCCACTAGTTATAAATTATTCTTTCCTTTTGTTATATTTTGTGTAGGCTTTGACATTGCTATGTCATTACAACAACAAACTCCTAATTTACAAGACTCTACGGAAACCACTTTGGACATACGGACTTCAGCTTTGGGGAGCGGCTAACAGGACACATTTGAAAAAAATTCAGACATTCCAATCTCGCACACTGCGGACTATACTTTCATCTCCTTTCTATGTTACAAACGAAACAATACATAAAGACACAAACACTGAAACAGTACAACAAGCAGCACATCGACTGTACACTAGTATCATGTCAAACTGAACGGTCATACAAATCTTCTCATCAACAATTTACAAACAACTCTAGTTCCAGAAAGAAGACTAAAACGGAAATGGCCACAAGACTTGCTACATCCACCGCAGGCAAACTTCATACTCACTGAACAGACATTATGAACTAGCATAATTACATTCACACCCATACATTCATTTCACTTCACATTTCATTTATTCACTTCATAAAAATCACTCCAACAGGGCCATCATTGGATGGGATACCTGCACACGTTCTACACGTCAGTACATTATCTTACAGACAACAGCAATACAGGCAAAACACATTCTGTGTTGGTACTGTATTACAATTAAATAATAAAAAAATTAATAAATAAATAAATAAATTTCAAAGTTAACAGTACAGCTAGGTTATAACCCACACATTAAAATCAAAACCGTAACAATCGATCTACACACTAATAAATCGATAATATAACTATCATTTACAATCAATATTTTAAAATTAATAAAAACTCCCCCAAAACAGTAAAATTTTAAAAACCACAATATATTGTTCTAAAAAAAAAAGCATAAAAAATAAGAAAAAATAAATCTTTTAAATAAAAAGAACAATATACAACTTACAATAACCTCCACTGTACAATAATAAAATTTTCTTAATTCATACTGGTTTTACCTTCTTCAGTCTAACAGCATAACAAATATTAAGCAGGGTAGGACAAACCATTTCGGTAAATTAATATTAATTTAAAATTTAAAACATTTAAAAAATAATATTAAGAAATTTAAAAAATAACTTAAATATATATAAAAAAATTTTTGTTCTCTTTCTACAGGCCTTTTAAGAAACAAAAATAGGATTTGCTCTAAAAATACCATAGCATATGTGATGAATGATATAATGATCCCCTCTTCCAGTGGGGCGAAGTTTATATTAGTCTTACTCACAACACTGTCAAGTGCTAGGTTTCTCTATGGCTCATCTTAACCTAGACATGATAAATGATGATGAGATTTTAATAAAATATTAGGACATTTATGCAAAAAAAAACATAAAACAAAATAAGTAAAAGCATTATTAATCGACACTTAGTAATAAAAACTACAAAAAAAGAAGAAAAAAAAGCTTGAACAAAACCAACAAGAAATAACCATTAAGTAATTTTGAAATATATGGATAAAAATAAAAACAAAACTTAATTGTGGCTAAAAATATATTAAGGTTAGTACTTTTATTTTAAAAAACTGACATAAAAGGACTTGAATCTTTTATTTAATATGTAAAAACAGTACAATTTTTTCAAAATCACAATCTAACTTGTTAAAAAATTGTTATAATTAATACAATGTTTAATATTTATTTTTTCATGTAATATAGATAAAAAAAAAAAAAAAATCACTTGTAAATGACACATGAGGATGTCGAAACATGAGATACAAAAAAAAGATGTAAAAAACATTTTATGAAAAAGCTGAAAAAAACAGTGGTAAAAATAATTTTCAACACATCAAATTTTGAAATGAAAACTATAAACTATATTTTAGCAAAGCCTGGGAAATGAAAAAAAGAAGAAACTTTAACAGTGAGAATTGAAATAATGGAATAGTTGTTGTGTATTTCTATTACAAAAATAAGAGAAAGTAATAGAAGAAATACCGCATTCATACAGTAGTCTGTGATGTACATATGTACATTCTGTATATTTACATGTACTTTTTACTTTCTCTTATTCCTTAGTAAGAGGAAGTATTGTAATCGTGTCAAATTTTCAATATCGAGTTTTCACCGGAAATATCCGTTTTGAAGTCCCCTGAGACCAAAAAAGTGGTTTTTAAACCGTAGAAACTTGAAACTTGTTTATTATGTTTAGTTATTACCAAGGGATCTGATGGTGCGTTAGGTGTCAAAATTCCTCAACCGGAAGTACCACTTTACCAGTTGTTTTTGTTTACGTTTTTCCGATTTCTCAAAAATAGCTCCGACGATTTTCATGTAACTTTGTATATCAACTACACATACAAAGAGCTACAACTTTTATTAGAAACTTTTCTCCAGAAAAATTCATTTAAGGGCACTTCTGGGGGAGCGGAGAGGTTAGGTTTTCATCTTAACTGCTATTTCAGTTTATTAGACAATTCTGTCATCTAAATAATGTTAATTAAAATTAAATATGTTGTTGGAATTCCGAGTTTGAAAAAAATCGGATAACCGGAAGTACGTTTGTTTTAACACTTTACTAAATGATTTTTTTTCACTTTTTCACGATTTTCTCAAAAATGGCTTCGACGATTTTCTTGAAACTTCGTATATAAACTAAACATGCAAAGATCTACATCTTTTATTTAAAAACATTTGTCTGGGAAAATTCATTTAAGGGCACTTTTAGGGGAGGGGTGGCGTTACAGCTTCTTCTAAAGTGGTATCACAGTTGATTATACAATTCTATCATCCAAACAAAATTAATTAGAAATTAATAGATGTCTAAAATTCCAAGTTTTAAGAAAATTAGTAACCCGGAAGTGCGCTTTTACTGAACAGTTTTTTCAGTTTTCGACGAATTTCGTTAAATTTGGTACACAAACTATAACATTTGTGAATTATAATTTTGAGAACTGGAGTAAGAGAAAGTTGTGTGAGTGTTTCACACCAGATTTTTTTTTTATCAACTTTATATGAAATATATTTGGCACATTTAGCTGCTTGCTGAAAAACAATAACATTTGCTTTATCTAAAGGAATTTATTAGAATAATGTAAATATCAAATAAAAAAGTAGCAAACTGATGCGTATTCATACACACTACATATACTCATTCTTTCTCCAATAATTGTTTTCTATTTAATCTCTAAAGATATTCATTTGTCAAATTACATTCAGTCTTTCATCCTTCATATTTCATTCTTCATTCTTTTATTTTGGGTGAGTCTTATTTAAAATTAAAAGTGAAAATGGGAAGAGGTAAAAGATACGAGCCGTGAAATTCGTAAAATCATAATTGAAAATTGGCAAAGAGGAAAAAGTTCGCGTGAAATTGGAAAATTAATAAATAGAAGCCATGCTACAGTACTAAATATCCATTAATCGGTACAGAAATGAAAACAGAATTGAAATTAAGGCAAGAAATTTAAATAGAAGGTTGCTCAGTGATTATGATGAACACTATAAAGTAAGAAATGTGAAAGAAAATCTTAAAATAAGTGCACCAAGTTTAGCTGTGGAGATGAGTTCTAGGTTGGGAAGGAATATTAATCCTATGACTGTTCGTAGACTCCCTCAAAAGAAATTCGTTCTTTTCCAGGTCAGCAAGAAACCATTTGTAAATAAAAATAAAAAAAATAAAAAAATACGGATTCAATTCGCCAACACTTAACAGAAATCATCAATTTGATGAAACTAAAATAAACATTTTACAATCCGATCGAAACTGTAAAGTTTTGGAGGAAAAGAAATGAAAGCCTTTCTGTTAAGAACGTTCAACAGAGAGAGTAAAGTATGGAGGTGGATCTGTGATGGTTTTGGGGGTGCTTTTCAGGCTTCTGGGGTAGGGAAAATTCAATTTATCGAAGGGATTATGAATTCTGAGAAGTACGTAAATGTTTTAAGAAAAAAAATTTTAAAAGAATCTGCCAAAAATTTGGGAATTGAAAGGAACATTATTTTCTATCAGGATAATGATCCCAAACATAAAGGTCCTTAAAACAAGAGAATGGCTATTATATAATTGCCCCCAAAGTGATGGCAACACCCCCCCACAGTCACCAGATCTCAACCCCCCCAATCGAGCGTTTGTGGGCAGAGTTAACAAAAAAATCTGGTGTGAAACACTCACACTACTTTCTCTTACTCCTGTTCTCAAAATTATAATTGACAAATGTTATAGTTTTTGTACCAAATTTAACGAAATTCGTCGAAAATTGAAAAAACAGTTCAGTAAAAGCGAACTTCCGGTTTACTAATTTTCTTAAAACTTGGAATTTTGGACATCTATTAATTTCTAATTAATTTTATTTGGATGATAGAATTGTAAAATCAACTAGGATAGCAATTTAGAGAAAAACATAACTCCAGCCCTCCACCAAAAGTGCTCTTAAATGCATTTTTCCAGAGAAATGTTTTAAATAAAAGATGTAGATCTTTGCATGTTTAGTTTATATACGAAGTTTCAAGAAAATCGTCGGAGCCATTTTTCAGAAAATCGCGAAAAAGTGAAGAAATCATTTAGTAAAGTGTTAAAAAAACGTAATTCCGGTTATCCGATTTTTTCAAACTCGGAATTTGAACAACATATTTAATTCTTATTAACATTATTAAGAAGGCAGAATTGTCTAATAAACTGAAATAGCACTTTAGCTGGAAACCTAACCCCACCCCTCCCCAGGAAGTGCCCTTAAATGAATTTTCCCGGAGAAATATTTCAAATAAAAGTCATAGCTCTTTGTATTTGTAGTTTATAAACCAAGTTTAAAGAAAATCGCAAAAACGTAAAAAAACAACTAATAATGTGGTACTTCCGGCTGAGGAATTTTGACAGATAACGTACTAGAATGGGAATCTTACTAGGAGTAAGAGAAAGTAAAAATTGAAAAAAATCATCAGATCCAAAATACAACTCAACTTAAGAAGAAAGTAACTGAAGAATTGTATAACATTACTCTGGAAACCACTAAGAAACTTGTTGAGTCGATGCCAAGAAGGATCATTGAGGTTAATTAAAAGAAAAGGTTACCCAACAAAATATTGATATTTTTTGTTTTTTGTTCTTTCAATTAAAATATGTTCATTGTTCGAAAAGTATAAATATTTAAAATCTCGTTGGTGGTAAGTTATTTCGAAACTATTAATTTTGCTAAATCTTTACGGAGTTTAAGACTTAAGAAAGTGTTATATTGCGAAAAATAAAAGGTTACATAGTATGTGTGTGTGTGTTATTTGTTCACACTAATTGAAAAAGAAAAGAATGAAAACAAAGATAGAGAAACAAAAACAATGTTATATGAATATGAGAAGTCATTAATCTTTTGAGTAATGTTTTGAGTTACACCAAACAAAGTTGTGATTACTAGAAATTACTCATTTATGTGAATCTGTGTATTTTGTGTCTCAGCATAACTCGAACTAAGGAGCAAGAGAAAATAAAACAATAGAAAAATCTCAGAAAGTTATATGTTCATATTTTAAACTCCTTAATTTTATTCATTACGGGATCCGACTGTAGGATTTCGGTTGAAAACCAGATTTATGTCTATAACGAATAGATTTTTCACTTTCCTTGTTTGTTAGCAATTTTCTAACAAACAACGCCAGCTATTTTTTTTATTCTTTTAACTTTCTATGCCTATTAAAATTTCTGTTTGAAATTGTTCTTTTTTTTTTTTTTTAGTAATAATAGATTTTAGTGGACTTGGTTAAAAACTAGTGCCTCTTGGTTCATTACAGACTTCATCATAATATCATATTTTATAATGTACATATAAAATTAATATAAATATTGCTAATATATTTTGAGGATATAATTAAAATGAATTCTTTTTACTTTATCTTAGGTAAAGGTATGTGTGTGTGTGTGTGTGTGCGTGTGTGTGTGTGTATGGCCAACATAATTCAAAAAACGGAAAATCGTAGAAAGATGAAACTTGGCAAAAAAAAAAAAAAAATTAACAGGTTATATCAATTAATCATAGAAAGAGCTATAACTTTTATTCCAGACATTTTTCTAGGAAAATTCATTCAAGTGGAATTCCGGGTTTGGGGGCAAAGTTAAACTTTTTTGATTCTATTGTCTATATATAACCGGGGTGGGCAAGCATGAAGTCAATGAGAGCTACTTTTCGGTTTTTCGTATATTATAAAGAGCCACAACATAATATTTTAGTACACAAGTGAATTTCTATTTTATTTAATTAAAGTTATACAGTGATTATAACTATGAGAAAAAAATACACTAATAAAAAGCATAACATTTAACGAAGATCTTTTGCCAAATCTTTGAAGTTTGGCATGTAATTTGTTAAAGCTGTTCGCAGTAATTCTGTAAGATGTTAATTCGTCAGCTGTGAACGGAATTTCGTCTTCACGAACTTCATCGTGGAGTACAAAGACTCATAGCAATATGTTGTACCAAAAATTGAAATAAGACGACATGCAGCTTTCCTTGGAGCCGCACTTGACTGAATGAAGAGACGCATGCGGCTCTCAGAGCCACATTTGCCCACCGTTGCTATATAATATTCTAACGCAGCCAGTGGTGTCATCTAGAAGAGGAAGTAGGAACCTCAAGTTCTCTTAGTGGCCGCTAGGAAGCGCTGGCGACGCGCTCTAGTTCTCTCTGGAAGGAGTGAGAAGCTTCAACACCATTTTCCACCGGTATAAATAGTGGGACCACAGAGAGTTGAGAGTTTTCCAGTTACAAACCAAGTGTACGTTTGTGAAAAGTGTATTAAAAGTGAACAAAGTGAATTTTTGTGGTTTAAACTGTGAAGTAATTATTATTAAGTGTTGTATTTTGTAATTTATTGTGTATAAACAATAAATTGGTGTTTTCTTTATTGAAGTTTAGAGTATTTTATCTATACGAACCCACTTAAAACTAGTTGGAATAGCTAGTTTAGTGGGAGAAACGTTACAATATTAATGAAAATGTAATGCGTAGTTAAAATTCTGAGTTTTCAAGAAAAACTGGTTTATCCGAAAGTATGGCATTTATTTATATTATATATTTGTGAATCACATTTATATATATTTTCAAATATATATATAAAATTTATAACTGAATAATTCCCAATTTTTCAAAGGTTTCCATTCCAGGTTTAGAAAGTTCGAATATATTTTATAATCCTTCTCTAAATCCCTTTAACTAATATCCCTTAGATGCTGGGCGTTCAGTCAGAAATGTGTGAAATCGTCTCTTTGTTGCTGTTAAATAACAGATAATAGTTTAGTATTCCATTTATATTTCATCTCAAGTAGAGAGTAGACTCTTATAAATTAGTATTGGTTATGCTTAGCTAAATATTCTTCTACCTCCTCATTATTATATTTAACAATAAAGTCCCATTCTGGAAACATGAGTTAGGTTTTTTTTTTGTAATTAATCTGAACTTCATTATATCATAGTAAATATTTGTGCTTTCTCTTACTCCAGGTAAAAGGAAGTATTGCGATTATATGAAATTTAGAAATTGAGTTTTCCAGAGAATTACATGTTTCGAAGTCCCATGAATGTGCGAAAAACGTTATTAGTGAATGGTCTGTGTGTGTGTTTTATTTTCGGCATTTCGAGGTCACCATAGCGAGGCAGCTCGAACAGGTAAATTGATAACGCACTAAAATTTATTTATTAATAAAGATAAATTATGAATTTAAATGTACAAGATTCTTATTTCTTTTTTTACTTTCTCTTCCTCCTAGTAAGAGGAAGTATTGTAATCGTGCTAAATTTTCGATATCGAGTTTTTACCGGAAATATCCGTTTTGAAGTCCCCCCCAGTAAAGTGCTCTAGAGTGTGTATGTGAACAGCATAGCTCAAAAACTAAAAACCGTACAAAGTTGAAACTTGATATTCCGTTTAGGTATCACTATGGGATCTGACAGTACGTTAACTGTCAAAATTCCTCAACCGGATGTACCACTTTACGTTGGGTTTTTTACTTTTTTGCAATTTTCTCAAAAATGGCTCTAACGATTTTCTAGAAACTTACTAGATCAACTACACATATAAAGAGCTACAACTTTTATTTGAAACATTTCTCCGGAAAAATTCATTTAAGGGTTCTTTTTGGGGGAAGGGGGTTACGGCTCCCTCTAAAGTGCTATTTCAATTTATTAGACAATTTTGTCATTTAAATAAGGTTAATTAGAATTAAATATGTTGTTGAAATTCCCGAGTTTGAAAAAAAAAAATCGGATGACCGGAAATGCATTTACTTTACCACTTTACTAAATGATTTTTTTTTTTTACTGTTTCGCGATTTTCTCAAAAATGGCTCCGACGATTTTCTTGAAATTTTTTATATAAACTAAACATACAAAGATCTTCAACTTTTATTTAAAACATTTCTCTAGGAAAATTCATTTAAGGACACTTTTAGGGGAGGGGTGTGATTATGTTTTTCTCATAAGTGCCTATCATAGTTGATTATACAATTCTATCATCCAAAACAAAATTAATTAGAAATAAATAAATGGCTAAAATTCTGAGTTTCAAGAAATTTAATTAACCGGATGTGCGCTGTTACTGAACAGTTTTTTTCAGTTTTCGACGAATTTCATTAAATTTGGTACACTAACTATAAAATTTGTCAATATTCTATATTTATTATAGCGCGGGTCTATGTAACAAACAGACGGTTGATGGGCAACTTGTAGCTGCAAAAGTACTTGAGTTAACTTTGCATTTATCTTTATTTGATGATATTTTTTCCAGAGTATTGATAATTATTTTTTTTGTTTCGAACCTTTTTAGAGAGGATTGGCCAAATAGATAACCATTTTATGATTGTTTTTTTGGGCATTTACAGAATAAAAGAAACCACACGGCATATGAAAAGTTTAATAAATTTTGTTCAATATAAAACGTTTCATTTCAAAGTTATCATTTAAAACACTTTGGTCTCTTCGAGTTGAGACGGCGTCAGTCGTTTGTTATATGTACGAGTATGTATGTATACATCAACTCTGGCAGATGGATTGTAAACGGATTGACGGATTGCCACTGAGAAACTTTTATTACTTTCCCTTATTTTTTTTATTGTAAACATTTCGTACATATTTTTTGTGTGTAAATAAACTCATATCCTATCAAGTTTTGAGAGTGTTTACATCCAGATTCACGGTACAGTTTACTGAGAATAATGAAATACTAAATAATAGCTGGTAACGGTGCTGCCTGATTCAATTCAATGAATTAACCAACAATGATTAATATGGGGCAATATTGAATCGAACAAGATATTGATATATTACTAAGAGACTACAGAACCTAACTTGAATGGACATAACATTACAATAGAAATGGGTACTGCTAATCTTATAGCCTGCATATTATTAATTAATTAATAGTAAAGAAGCGAATGAAAAAAAAAAATTAGAACAAAACGTAGAAACGGCAGTATGAAACAGTTACATCCAAGACTAATATTTTTTTAAAACTATAGAACCATAATCTAGACGTAGAATAGCTTGAACAGGGACTACTTGTCCGGTACCCTAATTAATTTTTTCGTGGATGCAGACTTTTCAATTATTTTTTTAAGTAGCATGCTTTTTTCATTTCAAATTGAACCACCTACTTTTTATCGAACTCTTAAAAGTAGATTTTTTTTACACGAAAAATGGTTATTGAACGAGAAAAATCCATTGATTTGCTGAGATATTTGACTTAGAATGTAGAGAATATCTCTGCCTATTTGGTTGCTATTTGTTCACATTATTTTTGAATTTATACTCAAATTGGCAAAAACATATTCACATTAGTTGTTCGAAATGGGCACCATGATTAAATAAGTACGATAGAGTATGAAATAAGTACGATTAAGTAAGATAGTTAGATATTTTGATACTTAGTTAGTTAGATAGTTAGATTGTTAAATAGTTAGATATTTAGCTATTTAGATAGTCAGATAGGTAGATAAGTTAAGCCGCGTTCTCACGAGTCAAGTTTAGTTGACCAATTT
Organism: Triatoma infestans; assembly: GCA_011037195.1. Lineage (NCBI taxonomy): Eukaryota > Metazoa > Arthropoda > Insecta > Hemiptera > Reduviidae > Triatoma > Triatoma infestans. The sequence continues at coordinate 13,038 of JAAEAF010004164.1, forward strand.
TAGTTGATCAACAGAAGCTGAATGAAAAACCTAGTGAGAACCTTTTCTTTCAATAAAGTTGATCAACTTTTTAGTGGATAATGTAGTGGAAGAACGAAATAGAAAAATAATAGTTTTTAAAAATAATTTAGAATATTTTGTAGTATCAAAAATCTAATTTTGTTAATATATTAAACTGTGAATTTACCTTCAAAAGAGTGTATTTTAGAGTCAGGTATACTACAATCTAGGTCATTGCTATTAGAAAAACAAAGGAACAAAAATCCTGTTAGGTTAATTCTTTTGTACAAGAAAATTCCCCCGCTAGAGAGAGAGCAATTCCTTCGAAGGGTCTGACTTCTGCTTCAAACAACTAAGTCAGCATTCTGCTTCCAAAGCCAGAACACACTAACTTCAGGAATCGCTCAGTGCTAACGATAGATATTTGCCTTTATTCTAGATATAATTGTATATTGTAAAGTACTTAATTTACTAAGAGATAATATTTTTATTTATAAAACAGTGGTGCTTTCTTAATTATTCTTATTACTTCTATCTCAAACATACTTACAAGCCCTTTTACTACACCGCCCTCGCTACTACAAATACACATCACACCATTACATTACAATCAACAAAAAAATTTGTCCGAGTCAAACTTTATCGTTCAAGTATGACGCATTTTTCAGTTGAACCGCCATCTTTCAGGTATTGACAAGTGTGAACCTCCGAATCGCCCAATTGAGTTTGCTTTCAATTCATAGAGTGCTCCGTGTCGTTACTGAAACGGTTTGATCGATTTCAGTTGAAACGTATGAACCAAAACTGATTCAAGTCGCATTCAACTTTTGCCGATCAACTAAAATCGGACAACTAAACCTGAGTCGTGAGAACGCGCCTTTAGAATTAAGTTCAATTTTCATTGACTACACTCATTACAGAATCAGGACGGATTTATTTAAGTTCTTCTACTTAAACCATGTGGACATTAACTATTCCCAGAGAAAGTAATCCAGAGGCGTCAGTTCTGGGGCGGGGTCGGCCATTGAATAGCCAATCTAGATTACGTGCCAATCCATTATTTCCCGATAAGTGCATTCTAGATAATGCCTTACCTATCCTCGATAGTTTATAAACTGGACATCCATCTTGCTGAAAGTATATCATCTGCCAGCGTGCTAGAGAGACATTTTCAAGCAGATCTAGGAGAACTTTACTTAAAAAAATGAAGATACCTAACTGTGTTCGTTCAATATTTCATTGCTATTAGAGCGCACCACACATTTATCGAAATTATTATCTGTGTCCTTGTCCGATATGTAATATCTGGATTTTCATGTGCCCATATTCGGAAATTCCACCTATTCAGCAATCTACTATTCGTAAATTTACTTTCTTCACTCTATTAAATATGTCTTTGAATTTTGACTATAAATTTAAAAATTATGGGGAACAGTAGCAACCAGAAGGCAGAAAATTTCTCTACCTTGAAAGTTCTCAGCGAATAGTTGTGATGGTAGGTTCCGCAGAGCTGGAAAGCATCAGACACATTTTCCGTGGTAGCCTGCTTCATTTTGTGGTCATCGACCGGTTTCGGGCGTTCGCCCATCTTCAGGATGCGTTTTTCAGACAGTGTGACAACACAGACTTGCACAGAGCAAATTTAGTTTACACACTTCTGAGTACAAAACTACACATACAAAGAGATACAACTTTTATATGAAAAATTTCTCCAGAAAAATTCATTTAATTTGAAAATATTTGATTGAGGGGGTGGGGTTACGGTTTCCTCTAAAGTGCTATTTCAGTTTATTACACAATTCTATCATCTAAATAATATTAATTAGAATTAAATATGTGGTTGAAATTCCGAGTTTGAAAAAAATCGGATGACCGGAAGTGCATTTTTACTAGGCAGTATTTTTCACTTTTCTGTTATTTTCTCTAAAATGACACCAACCAATTTATTTAAACTTGTAATGTAAGCTTCACATATAAAAAAGCTGCAACTTTTATTTGTAACAATTCTTCTGGTAAAGTCATTTAAGGAGGGTTTCTGGGAAGAGTGTGGGGTTAAGCTTTTCTCTAAGGTGCTATCGTAGTTGATTATACAAATCTACCATCCAAACAAAATTAATTAGAAATAAATAGATGGCCAAAATTCGGAGTTTTAAGAAAATTAGTAAACCGGAAGTGCGTTCACATCATTGTGTTTTGACAACACAAACTTGCACAGAGAAAATTCAGTTTACATACTCAGTAAATTTTACACACTCAGGAGTATGTAAACTGAACACTTTTCTATGTTGTCACACTGTCTGAAAAACGCATCCTGAAGATGTGCGAAAGCCCGCAACCGGTCGGTGACCACAAAATGAAGCAGGATACCATGGAAAATAACTCTGATTCTCAGCGAATAGTCAACAGATTTTTCTTGTCAATAACAACGATAGATATTCTTGTAAATGTATCTCTTGCACGCCGGCAAATGATGTACTTTTAACAAGATGGATGACCAGCTTATAATGCCAGGATAGTAACCGTTATCTAGACAGCACATACCAGAGTAAATGAATTGGCACTCACGCTCCTGTTCAGTTACCCACGCGCTCCACAGACCAGACGCCTCTGGATTAATTCCTCTGGAGATACGAAAAAAAAAATGTTTCTAGTCACCATCTAGAAGAACTTAAAGAAAGAATTTCTGAAGCTTACAAAGAAATCCGTCCTGTTTCTGTAATGAATGCAGAATTGAACAAAAAGGGTATGTTTATACTTATTTAATGATGGTGCCCGTTTTAAACAACTAATGTGAATTATGTTTTTTTCCTTATTTGATTATAAGCTCGAAAACAATATGGAATAATAGCAGCAACATGAAGGCACAGAATTTCTCTACCTCCGAAATTGAATATCTCAGCGAATATTGAACGGATTTTTCTCGTTTGATAACCACTTTTCATGGAAAAATAACTACTTCAAGCATTCGTTAGAAAAACAAAAATCTGGTGTGTGATACACTCACACAACTTTCTCTTACTCCATTTTTAAAAAAATTGTGATATACAAAGTTTACAGTTAGTATACCAAATTTAATGAAATTTGTCGGTGTTTTTATAGAGAAAATCGCAAAAATTGAAAAAACACACTTCCGGTTTACTAATTTTCTTGAAACTTCGAATTTTGGGCAATCTATTTATTTCTAATTAATTTTGTTTGGATGGTAGATTTGTATAATCAACTAAAATAGCACTTTAGAGAAAAGCATAACCCCAACTCTCTCTCAGAAACCCCCCCTTAAATGACTTTACCAGAAGAAATGTTACAAATAAAAGTCGTAGCTTTTTATATGTGAAGCTTACATTTCAAGTTTAAATAAATTGGTTGATGTCATTTTTAGAGAAAATAGCAGAAAAGTGAAAATTACTTCCTAGTAAAAACGCACTTCCAGTCATCCGATTTTTTTCAAACTCGGAATTTCAACCACATATTTGATTCTAATTAATATTATTTAGATAATAGAATTGTGTAATAAACTGAAGTAGCATCTGAGAGGAAACTGTAATCCCACCCACTTCCCCAAAACTACTGTGATGGATGCAAGAAACTTGAAATAATATTAAATTATAAATAAATCGAAATTAAGAAAAAGATTGACATTCCGTTGCAAAAGGACAAGACCAGGTATACAAGTCCAGTTACTCGTACGGTTCAAGAACAATTATGGCATTGTACTGTACCACCCCTTCTTCTCACAGGAGAGGAATTGAAGAAACAAAGAGAAGAAATATTTTAAGACAGACTCGTTCTAGCTACCAAGTTGAAAGCATCAGACCAGTATCCTATACCAGTATCAAGTTATAAGTTAAAACATAAGAGTTTACCATTTAATCTAGATTAATTGATTGATTTATACTTAATCGCTGTGATATTATAAAGCTATTTAAATTCAGTTAGAAAATATATTTATTTTATAATCAGTGGTGCTTTCTTGATTATATTCTTATATTCTATCTCAAACAAACACAAGCCCTTTTCGCTAAAACGCTCACGCCACAAGCTACCTACACACATTCACACCAAAACATTACACTACCCTTAAATGAATTTTCCAAAGAAAAGTTGTAGTTCTTTGTATGTATAGTTGATGTACCAAGTTTCAAGAAAATTGTTAGCGCCATTTTTGAGAAAATCGCAAAAAGGTAAAAAAAAACAAAAAAACTTGTATTGTGGTACTTCCGGTTGAGGAATATTGACAGATTGCATGGTGATACCTAAATGGAATATCAAGTTTCAACTTTCTTGGGTTTTTTGTTTTATAGTTATGCTATTCACATACATACATACATACAGACCATTTTCTAAAAACCACTTACTTGGACTCAGGGGACCTCAAAACGGATATTTCTGGTGAAAACTCGATATCGAAAATTTGACAACATTACAATATTTCCTCTTACTAGGAGTAAGAGAAAGTAAGATAGGGTAGAGCTAGGTGAGATGGGGGTAGGAGAGAAGACGCAGGCTTTGTTTCTCTTGTTTGCCACCACGTGGCATTGTGGAAGTTACTCCAGGAGTAGAGAGATCAGAAGCGAACTTATTGCAAAATTCTTCAGTTATTTTGAGTGTTCTTCTGTGTTCTAGGAACATTTATACGCATCAGCTATATCTGGTGAATACCTGAATTTTCATAACGCTTAGTAAATTTTTTTTTCTTTTTATATTATATTTTTTTCTTTTTCTTAGTATATTATATTGAATTGAAATGAAAAATTCCAGCTGTCGTTAAAGTTGGACTCGTAGACATTGTGTTTACCAAGTTTCATGTCGATCAGCCATGTTACCTTCACAGAGGAGAGATCTCCTACCTATGGTGCATCTTCTACCATAGTAGGAGAGACAGCCAAATGTAGTGTATTTGTATTTTGTTTTTGGAATAAATGAGAATGTCTTTATTTTGGAAAATAACATTTTTTTTTTTTGTAGATAATAGTAGTTGACATATGGTTTATAAGAATTAACTCTTTAATATATCTCTTATATTTTGATACAGGGCATAACTTTGAAATGTGCGTCATCTCTGCAAGCTTTATCCTATTTTTGATCACATGTTTGGAATCCTTGAAAAATATAAACAGGGTATCATTTGGAAGTTTTATTTTTCTATTTGGTGATTTTTTCAAGACTAAGTGGATTGCCATGATGTTAAAATGGTAAGTCTGTATCTTATAGGAAAAACCATTTTTCCCCATAAGAGTATTATGTAGCAGCTGCTACATAAATCCTAAACTGCTAAAAGAAATCTAAACAACGATTTAAAAGCTCTATTACGACTCCTGAAAGAGTTTTATAGTTAAATGTCTAATTGAAAATTTATAAAAACCTTAAAAATGCCGCCATACAGGATTTTATCACCAAATCATAAAAAAAAAAATAAAAAAAATTACCCAACACAAATTCAAAATATAAAAAAAAAAATTGTAAATGTTTAAATTTTCTGAAAAAGGAAAAACAAGCATTATTCTTTATCATCATGTAAAAAAAGACGCATTAAATAGCACACAACAAAGATGTTTTTTATGCAAGTCACAAGGACAAAAAGTAGAAGAGAGAGACAAAATGGCTTTCACAAGTGTACGACGGGGACCCTTTGTTGTTGCTTCGAGTTTATATTGTTGGTAGGTGAAGATTTATTTTTTAGTGGAAGCTGTAAATTTAATAATAGCTCTTATCAGAAAAAATAAAAAAAAATCCAACTTATTTTTTTCATATCTTAAAAGACAAGAAGTTTTTGTGTTACATAAAGAAAATGTTCGTGATCAATACTGGGAGTGTTAAGAAAAGCATGGAAGCATTTAGAACTGGAAAAAGTTTATTAATGAAGTTTTTTTTTGCTGCCATTAGAATGAAACTTTGTAATGGAAAATAAAATTTATAAAATCTGTTTTAAAAATATATATTTTTTTTTTTAGTTCAAATCAATTTCCAACATGAAAGATGAAACTGCCTAAATTGTAATAAATTTACAATTTTATTTCCTCTGTTACTGTTTTAAGAGGAAGTATTTAAATCGTGACAAAATTTTCAAAAATTGGGTTTCACCACAAATATAATATGTGGTGTGGTCTTTTGAATATGAAAAAAATTTTGGTGTGAAACATTCACACAACTTTCTCTTACCCAGTTCCTCAAAATTTTAATTGATAAATTTTATAGTTTGTATACCAAATTTAATGAAATTCGATGAAAACTGAAAAAAAAAAAACTGTTCAGTAAAAGCGCACTTCCGGTTAACTAATTTCCTTGAAACGCGGAATTTCAGCCACCATTTACTTCTAATTAATTTTATTTGGATGATAGAATAGTATAAATTCAACTATGATAGCACTTTAGAGAGGAAACATAACCCCACCACTCCCCTAAAAGTGCCATTAAATAAACTGTCCTAGAGAAATAATTTAAATAAAAGATGTAGACCATTGTATGTTTAGTTTATAATAAAGTTTATATAACGTCGTAACCGTTGAGAAAATCGCGAAAAAGAGGAAAAAAAAATCATTTAGTAAAGTGGTAAAGTAGACCACACATCCGGTCATCCGATTTTTTTTCAAACTCGGAATTTCAACAAAATATTTATTTCTAATTACATTATTTAGATGATAGAATTGTTTAATAAACTATAATAGCACTTTAGATAAAAACCTAACCCCACCCCTCCCGCATAACTGCCCTTAAATGAATTTTCCCAGAGAAATGTTTCAAATAAAAGTTGTAGCTCTTTGTATATGTAGTTGATATACCAAGTTTGAAGAAAATCGTTGGAGCCATTTTTGAGTAAACGCAAAAAAGTAAAAAAATCTACTAGTAAAGTGATACTTCCGATTAAGTAATTTTGACAGATGCCCATGTCAGGTGCTATGATGATACCTAAACGGAATATCAAGTTGCAACTTTCTACGGTTTTCCGTTTTTGAGGTATGCTGCTCACATACGAAAAACCACAGAAAGTTGAAACTTAATATTCCGCTTAGGTATCACCATGGGATCTGACAGTACGTTATCTGTCAAAATTCCTCAACCGACTGTATCACTTTACTAGTAGGTTTTTTTAATTTTTTTGCGATTTTCATAAAGATGCTCCGACAATTTTCTCGAAATATCCTATATCAACTACACAAACAAAGAGCTACAACTTTTATTTGAAAAATTTCTCCGGGAAAATTCATTTAAGGGTTTTTTTGGGGGGGAGAGGAGTGGGGTTAGGTATTCATCTAAATGGCTATTTCATTTTATTAGACAATTCTGTCATCGAAATAATATTAATTACAGTTAAATATGTAGTTTAAATTTTGAGTTTGAAATAAATCGGATGACTGGAAGTGCGTTTAACACTTTACTAAATGATTTTTTCACTTTTTCACGATTTTCTCAAAAATGGTTTCGACGATTTTCTTGAAACTTCGTATATAAACTAAACTGCAAAGATCTACATCTTTTATTAAAAACATATCTCTAGGAAAATTCATTTAAGGGCACTTTTAGGGAAGGGGTGTGGTTACAGCTTCCTCTAAAGTGGTATCACAGTTGATTATACAATTCTATCATCCAAACAAACTTAATTAGAAATAAATATTAGAAATGCGTTTTTACTGAACAGTTTTTTCAATTTTCGACGAATTTCATTAAATTTAGTACACAAACTATAAAATTTGTCAATTATAATTTTGAGAACTGGAGTAAGAGAAAGTTGTGTGAGTGTTTCTCATCAGATTTTTTTTCTAGAAATATTGATACTTGAAGTGTTCAAGTAGTAACATTAAGTTTTGTCTAAACTACCACTTCAGTTCAATGTATAGTTCTACCAGTTATAGAATATAAGCTTCATTAAAAACACTGTTGGAATTTCAATTTCGAATAAATGCAGTTAACCGAAATTGGGACATTATTGAATAGTTTTTTGATGTCTTGTATTAGTGAGAATGATGATAATTATAATAATTGACAACAAATTCGTTTTTAACACTAATAAACTGGACATTTCAGCTTAATGAGGCCACCTTAAGCGGTATTAGTAATTACATTTGTAACCTAACCTTATTAATAATTAGAATGCATTTCTATCTAGAGAGGTTAATGAGCAATCTGGATGAATTATTGAATTATAGTTTACCACTAAACCAACATACTATTAACTATTACATATATATTGTTATATTATATTATATATATATTATCAATATATAGATAACTATTGTATAATAGTACTACAAACTATAGTATTCGGTTTAATGGTAAACTAAACTAACATACTACTAACCAGATTGCTGATTAACCTCTAAAGATAGAAATGTATTCAACTATTATAATAAGATTTTTTCTTCTTTTTTTAAGGGGTTTGCACTGCGACCGGAAACATCTCTGGAATCTTCTCAGTACACTACCGGCCTTCGAGCAGTGTTCTCTAACAACAGTTAACACTACCCACTACCGGATGGTGAGCTGTAGAAACTCCTAGGAAGAGCAAATTTAAGGACAGCATCCTGGATTCGGACCTGGGACCTCCGCATTGCTAGTCCTGCGCACTACTACTGAGCTAATCCAAGCCTATAAGGTTATTCTTATTATTATTATTCAAGGAAGGGGAGGGCAAAACCCTACGCTATCCAAAGCCTCCCTGGGTCCATATAGCTACCCCTAAAGAATAACAACTACTTGGCCTGGAACAAAAGTCCAGGCCCAGGTTTTACCCATCTAAGTTTCACCACAGACCGAACAAATCGGACCAAAATCTTAAAAGGACATAGCTTAAGATCCTCTACCGATATCCTACGCAGGCCGAAGGTCCTAAACAATCCGTCATTAGATGCATGGGTGTTTCCTCCTCCGTTTCACAAACTCTACAAAACGGGGTCAGGCGCCCTATGAGATTAGGGTAATTACAAATGTAATTACTGCTTTTTAGTACTGCTGAGAATGACCTCATTAGGCCGAAACGTCCAGATATTTTTTTTTAGTGTTAACAACCAGGCGAAATAGTCACTAATTTGTTCTTTGTATTTTTACTAATGAATGTTTTTTTTTGAATTTGTTAGAATTTTCCTTGAAAATGGTTCCAAGATTTCCTTTAAACCTGAAACCTGCACAGTCATAAAACATTTCACTTTTTATCTAATACATTTCTTAACAAAAATTGATTTTATAGCATTCTAGGAAGTCTGTGATGTTTGATTTCAAATGTTATTGCGGTTTGATTTAAAACATAATGTGTCATCTTACCACCATCACTATATTTATATTACGAAGACAAAACTTTGAATAAAAGTATCAAGCTTAAAGAAAACTTTATTAAATTTGTAAGTAATTTACTTATTGTATTAAACGCAATAAGGAAAAATCACGTAAGTGTTTACACCAAATTTTATTTTAAATTAATCTTGTTTGGGTTCCGTTTGCAGTGAGGTTGTTATAAAGGTTGGAAGAGAAAAATGTAATAGAGAAAAGTACACTGACTGAACCTTGTTATATTAATTAAGAAACAAAATACTACAAGGACTTTACAGAACTGAATATACAAAGTGGAAGTGTGGGTAGAAATGACAGACTGAATTGGCATAGTGTTGGTGATAGTGATTTTTGCTTGAAAACTGTGTATACAAGACTGAATTGTACACTCCCTCTTGGAGCCCTTATTTTATAATTGTGGAAAACTCCCCCGAATTTCTCTTTTTAATCTACTATGGGTTGAGGTAGGCGGCTCCTGATCACTCTTAAGGAGGAGAATAGCTTGTCACGCCTCATGTGACATGCTGATTGATTTATCTGTGGACGGAATTAGGCGGATTGTCATATGCTTCTGAATGCAGGCAAGACACGCCGCCGGCAATCCATTACACTGTCAAACAAAGAAAAGTGTTTACTTTCTTAATAGTAAAATTAAATTAATCTTTAACTTTTCATTAAATATCCAATCTTCTTTTACGCATTGAAGCCATCGCCAATTATCAATGCAGAGAAACTGAATCCTTTGGATGTCATTTATCGGCCCGATAAACAGGTAGTATGAACTACAAATTTGAGTCAAATAATTTTAAAAAATATTTTGAGTCAAATTCATAATATTTCCAAGAACTATAAATTTAATAAGTAGGTAACAAAAACTGAAATATAGCTAGTAAAAATATTCAAAAGAAGACAAAATATGTAATTCCAACGATATCGCAAGGCATTCTTTATTCATATGTTTAGGTTATGTTTTGTTATATTTATCACATAAATTTTACTTGTTGATGTGAATTTTTTATGACTTTTTTGTTGTTATAATACTAGCATTAGCGTAAGTAAATATATAATACTGCAAAAATGTAGTGTTCAAAATAGAATTTTTTTTTTTTTTTTTTTTAATTCTAGGCTGTGATTCAATTCATATTTGTGCAATTATAAAAGTAAATTAAAACATAAATTACTTTAACAATATATGCATCAGTGGCATTCCACCCTAAGTGAAAACACTTCTGTTAGTCAGCAAAATTTTCTAATTAATAGATATGCAGACGAATAATTGTTACACACACTCAAGATACATTATAACCATTAAAATAAAAGACTTTAATATACTTTATTTTTAAACACAAATTTTTATAGTATTTTTTTTTTATTTTTTCCCCGAACGAGAACGAAACAGTGTGAAATAATAAAGACCAGCTAACTGATCGCTTTAATTTATTGTGCAAAAACTAATTAATTATTGAAATAAAATTTATTGAAAAAAAAAACTGATTAATTATGCAGGTAAACTGTGCTACAAGACATTTGATACATTTTTATATGTTCAATGACCATTCCAAATTTAAAGAAAAAATCGTAACAGTTTTCGAAACAAAATTTCCAAAAGCGTATTCTGTAAAGTTGCAATTTTGATTGGCCGAGTTAATGATTAATATTATAAAGGTGATTAATAGGTATAAAAAGGATGATACATTGTACTGAAGTTGATAGGAAATTTTGCAAATAAAGGTGATAAGTATTTATGTATGTATGTAGATAGCATACAAAGTTTTCAAGAAAATTGCGAAATATTGCGAAAAACATGCAGTAAATCGCAGTTCCGATTGATGGATTTTTGCCCAAAAACCTACGTTTCAAATGCTATGGTATCCAAAATGGATTACTAATATAATGGGCGTGTGAGAAGGAGAGAAAATGGTTTGGTTTATATGAATAAACTGGAAGTAAAGCTGACCACTGTATAATAGAAAAGTAATACAAACTGCTTGGACTTTACACTAAAATATATAGAATGGTTGTGAGAGGTAAAGCGAAAGGTTGATGACGCGTAGTGATTGCTGTATGAACTCTGCTGCAAGACTCCCTGAATACTCTCCGGTCGATGTATTTAAGCAGTTTCTCCCACTCTAGTCTGGCCTAAACTAGCGAATGGGACTGTCTCTCTCTCTGCTTTGGATTCCTCTCTTGATCCTATTACACTAAGTTTGAGCTAACTACGAGTTTTAGTTTATGAGATACGAGTTGATGTTTTGCTTTCGAACAGTGCACATCTATTGTTTATTTCAATTTTTTGAAGGTTTTTGTGAAGTTTTTTGATATTGTTTTGTATATCGTATACCAGTTTTTATCACACTTTTTGATTAACAGTGATAATAATAAATTAAAACTAAATTTTGCAGTACAGACAATGTAATTTGCTGCAATAACAATAATTGTCGTTAGAAACACTTAATTTGTTATTCTAAAGTATTTACATATTTTGTTTGCTAATTGCGGTAGATTTGTAGCGCTGATATTAAGCCAATGGAACTATTTTTGAAGTTGCAATTTAATATTCCCCAATTATTTCTGATAAATTTGGATATAAATAAAATTTATTATTGTAAATATTATAATAATTACAATTAGATTTATTAACAATTTCGATTATGAGGTATCTTATTTGATTAAATAATATGGATTTTGATGTATAAAATATTGCCACATAAATACGGTTAATTAATAAAAAATTCAATCGGATACTCAGTGTAAGCTTTATTCAGATAATTTACCTGACATAGTCGCTCACTTTTAGAGCAAATGTCAATTTTTCATAGATAACAATATTTTAGACCTCCATTGATAAAATTATCTATTTTAGATAATCTTGGTTCTTTGTTGGAAAGTTTGACCGTTGATTAAAATTAGAACATTGTATACGTCTGTGAAAACGTCTCTGATTATAAAAAAAAAAACTCTGGTGTGAAACACTCACACAACTTTCTCTTACTCCTATTCTCAAAATAATAATTGACAAATTTTATAGTTTGTGTACCAAATTTAATGAAATTCGTCGAAAACTGAAAAAAAACTGTTCAGTAAAAGCGCACTTACGGTTTACTAAATTTCTTAAAACTCGGAATTTTGGCCATCTATATTTCTAAGAATTTTGTTTGGATGATAGAATGATATAATCAACTATGATACCACTTTAGAGGAAGCGTAACCCCCCACCCAGAAAGTGCCCTTAAATGAATTTTTCCAGAGAAATGTTTTAAATAAAAGATGTAGATCTTTGCATGTTTAGTTTATATACGAAGTTTCAAGAAAATCGTCGGAGCTAGTTTTGAGAAAATCGCGAAAAATTGAAAAAATCATTTAGTAAAGTGGTAAAGTAAACGCACTTCCAGTCATCCAATTTTTTTTTCAAACTCGGAATTTCAACACCATATTTAATACTAATTAACATTATTTACATGACAGAATTGTGTAATAAACTGAAATAGCACATTAGAGGAAGCCGTAACCCCATCCCTTCCCCTAAAAGTGCCCTTAAATGATTTTTTCCGGAGAAATGCTTAAAATAAAAGTTGTAGCTCTTTGTATGTGTAGCAGATATACGAAGTTTAAAGAATACGTCGGAGCCATTTTTGACAAAATCGCAAAAACGTAAAAAAAGCTATATAGAAAAAGGCGATTATATTTGTATATCTAAGCGAATTTGTCTGGAGCGCTCTCTGACAAAATGAACTTTATAGACCTCCAAAACAACTCTAATACCATATTTTTTCGGAAACATATTTCAAATAAAAGTCGTACTTTTTTATATGTTCAATGACCATTCCAAATTTAAAGAAAAAATCGTAACAGTTTTCGAAACAAAATTTCCAAAAGCGTATTCTGTAAAGTGGCAATTTCGATTAACCGAGTTAAAGATTAATATTATAAAGGTGATTAATAGGTATAAAAAGGATGATACATTATACTGAAATTGATAGGAAATTTTGCAAATAAAGGTGATAAGTATTTATGTATGTATGTAGATAGCATACAAAGTTTTCCAGAAAATTGCGAAATATTGCGAAAAACATGCAGTAAATCGCAGTTCCGATTGATGGAATTTTTGCCCAAAAACCTACGTGTCAAATGCTGTGGTATCCATAATGGATTACTAATATAATGTGTATGTGAGAAGGAGAGAAAATGGTTTGGTTTATATGAATAAACTGGAAGTAAAGCTGACCACTGTATAATAGAAAAGTAATACAAACTGCTTGGACTTTACACTAAAATATATAGAATGGTTGTGAGAGGTAAAGCGAAAGGTTGATGACGCGTAGTGATTGCTGTATGAACTCTGCTGCAAGACTCCCTGAATACTCTCCCGTCGATGTATTTAAGCAGTTTCTCCCACTCTAGTCTGGCCTAAACTAGTGAATGGGACTGTCTCTCTCTCTCTGCTTTGAATTCCTCTCTTGATCCTATTACACTAAGTTTGAGCTAACTACGAGTTTTAGTTTATGAGATACGAGTTGATGTTTTGCTTTCGAACAGTGCACATCTATTGTTTATTTCAATTTTTTGAAGGTTTTTGTGAAGTTTTTTGATATTGGTTTGTATATCGTATACCAGTTTTTATCACACTTTTTGATTAACAGTGATAATAATAAATTAAAATTAGATTTTGCAGTACAGACAATGTAATTTGCTGCAATAACAATAATTGTCGTTAGAAACACTTAATTTGTTATTCTAAAGTATTTACATATTTTGTTTGCTAATTGCGGTAGATTTGTAGCGCTGATATTAAGCCAATGGAACTATTTTTGAAGTTGCAATTTAATATTCCCCAATTATTTCTGATAAATTTGGATATAAATAAAATTTATTATTGTAAATATTATAATAATTACAATTAGATTTATTAACAATTTCGATTATGAGGTATCTTATTTGATTAAATAATATGGATTTTGATGTATAAAATATTGCCACATAAATACGGTTAATTAATAAAAAATTCAATCGGATACTCACTGTAAGCTTTATTCAGATAATTAATCTGACATAGTCGCTCACTTTTAGAGGAAATGTCAATTTTTCATAGATAACAATATTTTAGACCTCCATTGATAAAATTATCTATTTTAGATAATCTTGGTTCTTTGTTGGAAAGTTTGACCGTTGATTAAAGTTAGAACATTGTATACGTCTGTGAAAACGTCTCTGATTATAAAAAAAAAAACTCTGGTGTGAAACACTCACACAACTTTCTCTTACTCCTATTCTCAAAATTATAATTGACAAATGTTATAGTTTGTGTACCAAATATAACGGAATTCGTTGAAAATTGAAAAAGCTGTTCAGTAAAAGAGCGCACTTCTGGCTTACTAATCTTCTTAAAACTTGGAATTTTGGCCATCTATTTATTTCTAATTAATTTTGTTTGGATGATAGAATTATATAATCAAGTATGATACCACTTTATAGGAAGCTGTAACCCCTCCCCGCCCCAGAAAGTGCCCTTAAATGAATTTTCCAAGAGAAATGTTTTAAATAAAAGATGCAGATCTTTGCATGTTCAGTTTATATAAGAAGTTTCAAGAGAATCGTCGGAGCTATTTTTGAGAAAATCGCGAAGAATTGAAAAAATCATGTATTAAAGTGATAAAACAAACGCACTTCCGGTTATCCGATTTTTTCAAACTCGGAATTTCAACAATGTATTTCATTCTAATTAACATTATTTAGATGACAGAATTGTCTAATAAACTTAAAATAGCAGTTAAGATGAAAACCTAACCCCACCCCTCCCCTAAAAGTGCTCTTAAATGAATTTTTCCCGAGAAATGTTTCAAATAAAAGTTGTAGCTCTTTGTATGTGTAGCAGATATATCAAGTTTAAAGAAAATCGTCGGAACCATTTTTGAGAAAGTCGCAAAAACATAAAAAAAACCACTAGTAATGTAGTACTTCCGGTAGAGGAATTTTGATCGATAACGCACCATCAGATCCCATGGTGATATCTAAATGAAATATCAAGTTTCAACTTTCTACAGTTTTTCGTTTTTGAGCTATGCTGTTCACATACACATACATACTACACACACACACACACACACACACACACACATACAGACCATTTGCTAAAAACCACTTTCTTTGACTCAGGGGACCGCAAAACGGATATTTCCGGTGAAAACTCGATATCGAAAATTTGACACGATTACAATAGTCCCTCTTACTAGGAGTAAGAGAAAGTAAAAAATTTGGTGTGAAAGAAGCATACGAAATTTCCCTCACTCCAATCAATACAATTTAATTTAACAAATTTTCATTAAAACTGCAAAGTTTACAATTTTTTGTTTGGGCTAACCATAGGAAAAGGCGATTATATTTGTATATCTAAGCGAATTTGTCTGGAGCGCTCTCTGACAAAATGAACTTTATAGACCTCCAAAACAACTCTAATACCATATTTTTCGGAAACATATTTCAAATAATAGTCGTACATTTTTATATGTTCAATGACCATTCCAAATTTAAAGAAAAAATCGCAACAGTTTTCGAAACAAAATTTCCAAAAGCGTATTCTGTAAAGTTGCAATTTTGATTGGCCGAGTTAATGATTAATATTATAAAGGTGATTAATAGGTATAAAAAGGATGACACATGTACTGGAAGTTGATAGGCAATTTTGCAAATAAAGGTGGTAAGTATTTATGTATGTATGTAGATAGCATACAAAGTTTTCAAGAAAATTGCGAAATATTGCGAAAAACATGCAGTAAATCGCAGTTCCGATTGATGGATTTTTGCCCAAAAACCTACGTGTCAAATGCTGTGGTATCCAAAATGGATTACTAATATAATGGGTATGTGAGAAGGAGAGAAAATGGTTTGGTTTATATGAATAAACTAGAAGTAAAGCTGACCACTGTATAATAGAAAAGTAATACAAACTGCTTCGACTTTACACTAAAATATATAGAATGGTAGTGAGAGATAAAGCGAAAGGTTGATGACGCGTAGTGATTGCTGTATGAACTCTGCTGCAAGACTCCCTGAATACTCTCCGGTCGATGTATTTAAGCAGTTTCTCCCACTCTAGTCTGGCCTAAACTAGCGAATGGGACTGTCTCTCTCTCTCTCTGCTTTGGATTCCTCTCTTGATCCTATTACACTAAGTTTTAGCTAACTACGAGTTTTAATTTATGTGATATGAGTTGATGTTTTGCTTTCGAACAGTGCACATCTATTGTTTTCACTGCTGTTTATTTCAATTTTTTGAAGGTTTTTGTGAAGTTTTTTGATATTTTTTTTGTTTATCATATATCAGTTTTTATCACACTTTTTGATTTTAATAGTTTCCAAGTGATTGAATGTGTTTTTTAGCAGAAAAAAGTGTTTATTTAATCATTCTAGTTTATTAAATAAAAAGTACATTTTGTGTAAATCAGAATTTGGACCCTAGTAGTGGGGACTGGCTAGTGGCAAACAGTCTGTAAGTAAATAAGTGCAGTTTAAAATCTTTGAGTGGGAGAACAGTTTCTATCTCACTCACTCTTCTAGTTCTATCTCTATTCACGGATCATCTGTTCAACTGCTTTTGATAATACTGACTTTCTTATTAACTACCTTCTGTTGGCAGCACTTATACAAGTATTTAAATTTAAATTGCAACTGCATTAGAATTAATCAATTTTTTTTTTTTTTTTTTTTTAGTAATTTATTTTTAAAGTTTTATACCATTTCCGTGGAATTTATTTTTAATAATTTTTACTTTTTTCTTCCTTCTACGTTATTCACCTTTTTATGTCACAAGAGGATTTTACTTCTGTACCTCGCTTTAATAACTCTAGAATTAAACGTGCTAGAAGTTTGCCTGAATTAGAATTGAAAGTTGCTAAGAAAGAACCAGTGATGTTCTCTACAATGTCTGATAATTCCTCTCTCCTTCTATCTGGTGTGTCTATGTCACAACTCATGGATTCTATGGCAAAACTTATGAATAGTTTCTTGGATGATAAATTCGCAGCTCTAGCTTCCAAAGAAGAAGTCAATGCTTTACATATTGAGATTGTGTTTCTTAAAGAAGAAAACCAGAAGCTGAGGAACGAGATGGAGGTTCTAAAAGCCTCAAGTAGAAGGAATGTCGATTTCTTGGATAACTTAGACAATCGTTGCCGCAGAAATAACTTGATATTTAGGGGTCTGAAGTACAATCCCGAAGTTAATCTAATCAATTTAGTTTCCGAATTCTGTCACCAAGTTTTGCAGGTGGAGATCATAGTAGAGAATATTCAAGTTTTTTCACTTGGTCCAAGAGGGACCCAAAACATGCCTCTTTTGGTTACGTTTTCACGTTATAGTGATAAACTAGCAGTTTTAAGATCTACTAAAAAAACTGAAAAATTCTGGTTTTATATTACACCATAACTTTTCAGAGAATGCTCGCAGAAAATGATCTAAACTTCTGTTAATTCGCAGAGAACTATTACACTTGAAAAGTTCATTAAAAGTGACAGTGGTTAATGATCATCTCTACATCGATTCTCATCGTTTTGATTTTTGTCAGGTGAATGGTTTGAAATTTGGCTCGGAAAATGGTGCGGATAAGCTCAAGGATATTGTGGGCTTTGACATTTCCTCTTTTTTGTCTGCAGTTTCTTCGAATGCTCTGCCACGTGATTACTTCTCCCGGACTTCTGCTTCGGTGAAGGGAGTTGCTCAACCTAAGGTCACCTCCAGCACTCCTGGAGAAATTGATGGATGAGATTTAACCGTCTGTCGGCATGTCCCGGACGGTATTGTTGAGTATATTCATTCCTTGTCTATTATGTCATACAACATCTGTGGTTTAAAAAGCAAAATTGAAAATGTTGAGTTTTTGAATTCTTTAAGAACATACGATATTTTTATTCTGTTAGAAACTTTTGTAGAAGAAAAAAAGTTTGATTTTTATGTAAAGTTCCTTTCTAATTATAATTTACTTTGGGTTTCTGCTACTAGATCTTCTAAATTCGATAGACCTATGGGTGGAAGGGTATATGGTATTAAAAATAGCTCTTTCGCTAATACCCTCATTAATTATTGTAAACTAGATGGTGTTAACTTGATACGAATTAAAAACACAAATTTTGAAATATTTTTATTACCTGTATATTTGAACGCTTGGGAAGAAGATTTTTCTTACTTGTCTAATTTCCTAGAATTGAATTGTAATCTTAAATTTATTTTAATGGGAAATTTCAATGTGAGAGTGGGTTCCTAACAGGAATTGCCAGGTGATTTGTTGATTAATAGTCCCAATTGTCGCCATATAAGAAATTCAAAGGATAAAGTTCTTAATGAAAAAGGTTGCAAATTTATAGATCTTTGCAATAGCCTAGATTTAATAATTTTAAATGGGCGATTTCAGGGTGATCTTCAAGGAGATTATACCTTTATTGGATGTATGGGATGCTCAGTCAACGATCTGTGTTGTGTCCCCCTGGATTTTATCTCCAATATATTTAATTTCGGAGTATTATCTCTTAATTTCTGAGACCATCTTCCAATAGTTTTATCTTTAATTTTGTCTATCACTGCTAATCAGGACACTTTACATTTATTACCTCAGTTGATCTGGCGCGAGAGAGATGCGGAAATTTTTAAAAAAAACTTTGGAAACTAATGTAAATAGTATTTCTTCTTTTCCCAGTTGTAATAATGAATTTTTAACTGTTCTAGTGGATTTAATTAAATGTTCTTATCCTCACATCCCAGGTTGCTCTGATTTTATTAGATCAGTTCGCAGGATGAGTTGGTTTGATGGTACTTGTTTTCGAGCCAGAAAAAGATCCTTTGCTCTCTTAAATTTATTTCGTAACTCTAATTCTGAATTAGTTAGAAAAGCGTATCTGGATGCTAACTATTCATATAAATTAATCTGTTTGGAAAAGAAAAAAGAATTTTTTAAGTCGCTTCCTGAACAGTTTAAATCAACTAAATGCTCAACAGATTTTTGGAATCTTGTTTCTCACTTTAAACGGAAATCGTTCATTTGTAGTTCTAAAATTTCTGTCACCGAATTAGTTACCTATTTCAAATGTTTACTTAATCCACTGCCTCCCTCCTCTACTGTATTATATGCCCAACCCTTGATTTATTCTTATGTTCTTGATTCCCCCTTCTCTCTCCAGGAATTAAATGCAGTTATTCAGAACTTAAAAAATAATAAGGCACCCGGTTTTGATCGTGTTACTTATGAGTTTTTCAAAAATTCCCCGGAGGTTTTTCACACCCAAATGTTATCACTCTTCAATCGAATTTACGATTTTGAAGCCACCCCACCTTCTTTTGGTAGATCTATTATTTTTCCACTCTTCAAGCAGGGTAATGTGAATGATGTAAGAAACTATAGAGGAATCTCTTGCTTAGATGCAGTTGCTAAAATATTCACTGGACTTTTGCTTCGTCGTCTAGAATCGTTTGTTTCAGACAACTCCCTTTTAAGTGAATTCCAGTCTGGTTTCAGACGTGGTTACTCCGCAATTGACAACTTGTTTATTATAACCAATGTAATTAAGCTTAAATTTATGCGACCAGGGGGTAAGTTGTATTGTTTTTTGGTAGACCTAAAAGCAGCCTTCGATTCTCTAGATCACAATTCACTATTTTTGAAGCTCTTTAATCTTGGGGTTTCATCCAAATTTATTAATACTTTGAAAAGTTTATATGCTCAGGCGACTTCTGCTGTTAGGTACAAAGATGGCATTTCTGACTTTTTCAGAGTCACTAGTGGGGTTCGCCAGGGCTGCCTACTCAGTCCAATATTATTCTCGCTTTTTCTGGACAATTTACCTCTGGCTCTTGAAGGTGGTGTTCGTATAGGTGGAGTCGTATTCAAGATATTAATGTATGCCGACGATGTGGTGCTTTTAGCGGATAACCCTACTACTCTCAAAAGAAATATTAAAATTTTAGAATCTTATTGTGATCTCTGGAATTTATCTTTAAATTTAACAAAATCTAAAATTATGGTATTTCGGAAGGGAGGTAGACTTGCTTCTTCTGAACGTTGGCTTTACAAGGGTTCACCCGTTGAAGTTGTTAATCAGTATAAATATCTGGGTATTTTGCTTCTACCCGATTATATATGACTTCACACTTGAAAGACAGAATCTCTTCGGCCAAATTCGGGGTCAACAGGTTTTGGTCTGATTTCAATGCAAATAACTCAGTCCCGCCTTCGGCTAAATATACTTTTATTAATGCAGTTTCTCGTACCGTGGTTGGTTATGCCTGTCAGGTTTGGGGCTTTCAAAGGTATGAAGAATTAGAAAAGTTTCAAAGATTTTTCATTAAAAAAGTTTTCAGATTGCCTTCAGTGACCCCTAATTATATGCTTCCCATTGAAACGTCCACAACTCTTATTAAGGTTTTTACTTTTTCTCTACATTTTAGATACTGTCTCAAAATTCTTAACTTGGCCGATTATCGCCTTCCCAAAATATTGGCTTTGGAGATAATTAAAAATAAAATTTTTTGGTTTAAGCATTAGTCTTCCTTAGCTCAGCGCTACTCCTGTGTATTTGATTCATCTATAGTAAATATGTCTAGTTGGCGGACGCAACTAACGGCCCTTGTACAAAGAATAGGGGATCACCATCTTGAGGAGTGTGTGGAGTTGGCTCGTCGCTCCACGAGGTTTTTATTATATAAAGAGTTGGATTATTTTGTCAAGCCTTGTAGCTTGGTGTCCAACTCAACGAATCTAACGCTTAGTCAACTTGGTTGGCTATTCAGATTTCGCGGTGAGCTGCTCTATTTAAATTATATCCCTTGGGTTGAGAGAAGTAATGCCTTGTGTTCGCTATGTAACTCTCGAGCGAGGGAAGATGTCTACCACTTTTTGGCAGATTGTTCCATTCTCTCCGAGATACGTAGGCTTTATGTTGGTTGCGACAAATTATCTAGACTGCAGTTAATATTGATGCTCAATGGTGAAAACTGTATTGGGATTATTAATTTTGCGAGACACGGCTGGCAGTACAGATATAATTTAATTATGGAATTTAATTTTGATTGAGCTCTCTTTATATTATTAGTATTCAGTTTCTTTTTGTTATAACTAAATGTATTTAGTAATTTGTTCATATATTTAGTTATTGAGAAATCTAATTCATTTTTTATTTAAAAAAAAAATCAAAAATTATTTAGTTTAAGTGAATGACTTTCTTTTCTTTTTTCTGTTTATTATTACTATTTAATTTGTATTATTATTATTTTCTGTTTTTCAACTTTTATATTCCTTTATTAGTAGTTTTTGTACTTAAATAATTATTCAATCTATAAAACAATTTGTAATTGTTATATATATGTACATCAACCTCCGGCAGACGGTTTACCATTGCCGTAGAATACTTCTTTCTTTTTTATGTTTCTATTATAATTTCTTTTTCAAATAAAGTATTATTATTATTATTATTATTATTATTAGTTTATGAGATATTTTGTTAAAACACAACACTCGCTATAGAACATTTTTTTTTTTATACTTAATGAACTCGAAACCTGTATTTTGACTTCAAAAGCACAATACCTTCTCAAAGTTAGGTAAAATAAAATTGAATGTATAATTACGTTGATGCATACAAAATTAATGATTTATTTTTACTTTATTCTAAATTTAATGTTTATAAAAATTTTTGTACCATTTTGTTTTTTGTGTATTTTAGTTTTATTTTGTGCTAAACTTTGATATTTCCTATCAACAAAAGTATATTTTGTGTTTGTACAATTAACATGCTTAGCTCTTATTTTTATAAAAAAAACTATAATTTTCATTTTATATGTTACAAAACAAACTTAACCTTATGCTTACTTTTATTTAACTTATCGTAAAATTTGACAACGGCGTTCATTTTAAAGTACAATACCTTTCAAAGTTAAGGTAAGCTACTAAGCTTAAGGCTAGATAGTAGCAAAAAAACCTTAAATGAAACACTTATACGCCTTTCTTTTAATGCAATTATTATAATTCTAAAAGCTTGAATGTTTACTAAAGAATTAGTTGACCTTGTCCAATGTAAAGAGATATTTCTAGTTAGGCGAATTTGATTGGAAATTAGCTTACGATCTTTTTGTGTTATCTAAACTGAATAACATCTTTCTATGAATTTTTTTTTTTAGTTATTCTCTCACTGTCTCTCTTTCTCTTCCACACACACACACACACACACACCCACACACATGTTCTCACATACGCCTATATACACGAATTTCTAAAACCATTATTTTAGAACTAAAGTTTGTTAAAGAATATGACATTTCAAATTCCTAACAAATGATGTCATTAAAATAAATTCATTACCACCAAAGGAGTCAAGCAGGGGTATATATTGAGCCCACTGTTATTCATTCTGCTAATGGACGATATAATGAAAACATGCAGGACACGTACATATGCAACCATCTTGGAACTTGAAACCTACACAGAGGCAATAAGCTCCAATTATTTCGCGTTTGCCTACGATATTATGCTGTGTGGCAACTAGGAAGGAAAAAACTCCAAGCCAACATTGATATGTGGGTGCAGGAGTGCGAGAAAAGAAATATGTCTGTCAGTCTCCAGAAAACCAAATGCACGGTAATTTCCAGAGCAGATGATATCCAGTTAGACATCAGTGTCAAAGGGAAGCATCTCTTTGTAGGTATCCTCCTTTAAATATATCGGAGTGAAGATTCACTCTAACAATAGATTAACTGATGAGTTGAATGAGAGAATTGCGTCTGGGGGAAGATTATTCCACGCTCTGAACAGGGGTTTCCTGAGCAAAAAAGAGGTCTCCTGAGCTCAAAGAGGATTATCTTTAAGAATATTTGCGTACCCAGTATTAACTATAGTTGCGAATACTGGGCTCTAAATGGGAGCGATAAAAGTCGACTGCAGGCAGCAGAAATGCGCTTCTTGCGGAAATAGGGGGCAAAACCAGGAGAGACTGCATTAGGAACAGCACCATTAGAGCAAATTTAAAGGTTGAACTGCGATGGTTCGGTCATGTTAACCGAATGGCAGAGAATGGAATACCTCGGAAAGCATATGAGATAAGGGTATCGGGAAGAAGACCTAGAGGAAGGAACGTGGAAAGAAAACGTAAAGAGCATAGTCTCGAGAAAAGAGGCATTACGTGGAATACGTTCAAGAAAATGTCAAGAAATAGAGAAGAATGGCGAACTTTTTGCAGCTCCTCTACACCTACGGGTAGAAGAGGACCCTGATTAAGTAAGTAAGTATTAAAATTAATGATAAATATTTTATTATGTTATAGACTCATTAAAGCTAAGAAGTTTAATTTTATAAGAATTACTAAGTTAAATAAGTATCTAATATAAACGCACCTTACCAATAAAACGTATATCATGTTATTATTTGTTCTTTACTCTATGGTGCTTTTAATTATTCAAAATTCTGTTGTCTTATATGTAAGTTTAGTAATCTATAGCAGTAAATTTCAGCAGAAAGTTTTGCAAAGTTAGCATGTATATTGTATTTTATACAATTATTTATGAACAAAGTTTATTTAAAATTGAACAATAGTTAAGAATTTTGTTTCTATTATGATTTATCTTTTGTATACCTCAAGTGGTGGGAACACAATTATTATTCTACTTTTATTTCTTTTAATAATTTCTCGTCATTTTATTATGGTTTTAATTTAAAATTGTTGGTTTAGACAACATATATATCGATTTTTTAATTGGTCACATACTGCCACAGCCAAACTTAATGTTTATAAAATGAAATGTATAAAGAAATAAAAAAAATTCAAATTCTGCTCAATCGTGAAACTCTGCCTCTTAAATAGCAACAATAAGAGAAAAGACAAAAATGTTTACCACCAAAAATGTAAAGGAAAAGTTTGCAATAAATTAATGCTAATTGTAATTTTAATCCTTACTAAAATTAGATTGAACTATTGTAAATACATGACTTGAAATATTCCTGATACTATCGATTAACTATTCAAGCAAAATTCATGGCAATATTAACGGAATAATCACTAGTTGTTATCGTGATTATTACTTCAGCAATTCTCATCATTGAATTAAGCCGGCAGCGTTGTTATGAAAGCGCCATTAAACTAGTAATTTATAGTGTACTTGAATATTATTTGCATACAAACATTTTTGATTGCAATGTAATGTACAATGCAAATTACATTTTCTAATAATTGCGGTATGGGCATAAAAAAAAAAAAAAATCATTTTTTGCGTTAAAAATAAACAACCGCCAAATTGTGTAGCCTCAGGTTTGTTTGCCTAATTAGTAAATTATAGGTGCATGTGTATATTACAAAATCTAGTATGAAACACTCAAACGAATTTCTTTTATGCAATTAATGGAATTATATATAAAATACGATTTTTTTTTTTTTACATTACAAATTCTAATAATTTTTCCCAATATTAAATATAGAGGTAGTAGGGGCGGTTTTTGGTGTAGTGGTTATGAGCATAGACTTGTAAGTGAGAGGTCCCCAGTTCGAGTCCAGCGTATAACTGCTACATTTTATATTTGTTTAAAAAATGTTAATAGTAAAGTAGTTGCTTCCGCCACCGTCCACGACACCTAATTTGGTAGTTAGACGTTAAGATCGCCTGAAAAAATAGGCATTACTTTATAGAGGTTAGAAGTAGAGTATGATTTCAATATAGTCCACTAGATAGCGTCAGCAACTTTGACCAAAAATAAATAAAAAAATTGAAATTTAACGCCACAAAAATTTCGCAGAACTTTTTTTTTTTTTTTTTTTTTTATCGGGGGGGGGCCAACGCACTGCGACCTCAATCAGGTCTATTGTGCTATGCCCCCTGGGTGCCACAGGCCTGCCCATAGCACCCGAACGGATGCCCAGTTGAACATCCGTTCTACAATACCTCCATCAGGTTAAGATCCCTGAGGAATCCTAATACCCTTACGGGCTCTAGAGAGGGTATGTCCCCCTCCTCCACCTGGTAGCTGCCCAGGTTCCTGAACCTTCTCTGAGTGGCAGCCTCGCAGTCTGTTAGGAGATGTATTCGGAGTTTCCTTCAACTCCCCACAGAATCTGCATGAGCTGTCACTTTCCAAGCCCAGCTTCACCAGGTGTCCTCTAAGTCGGCAATTCCCGGTGAGGAAACCCGTAAGTACGCGGAGCTTGTTCTTACTCAATCCAATGCAGGCCTCCGACCTCCGTTGGTTATAATTTCCCAAGCAGATCTTGGCCTGCCGCAACCCAGGGAGGGAGTACCAGAGTTGAGATTTCTTCGTCTCCTCCTCCTTCCTAAGTTCCTCTAACAGAAACTGGTTCCGGCCCCAGAAGTGGGGTCATAGCGCCTGTCTTGGCCAGGGCGTCGGCCATCTCATTCCCTTCAATGCCAACATGCCCCGGCACCCACCAGAGTGCAACTTTGTTCCTGCTGCCCAGATCGTTAAGTTTATCTAGGCATTCCCAAACCATTTTAGAGTTAATGACTGGTGCACCCAGAGCTCCAATGGCTGCTTGACTATCAGAAAGGATTACAATCTCCTGATTCCTGTATTCCCTATCGAGGTTAAATTGAACACATCTTCCGATAGCGTATATCTCCGCCTGGAAGATGCTGGGAAATTTACCCATGGGTTCCGAATGCTTGATCCTTGGACCAACCACCCCCGCCCCAGTCCCCTCGAGGGTCTTCGACCCATCAGTATACCATTTAATGGCATGTTCCTTGATGCCCAACAGAGCGGATCCCTCGCCCCACTCACTCTTGGACCCTAGCTTCGACGAAAAATTTTTAGTGAAGCTGTACCTCTTACTCATACCGTCCCTAGGAAGGTGCCAGATGGGGGGGCCCAAAGGTGAGAATACCAACTCTCTAACCCCCAGCCCTTCCCCCCTTCTGCACCACTCCTGGAGATCCTAAGAAGAGCCCCCTTCGCCGCCCTTTCTACCACTAGGTACAAAGGTGACAGATTGAGGATAACCTCCATCCCGGCAGTGGGGCAAGTCCTCATAGCCCCCGTCATGCATAAGCATGCGAGCCGCTGTACCTTGTCAAGAGTTTTCCTGACCGATACTTCTTTGGTCTTCCTAAACCAAGCCACCGCGCCATAGGTGATAACTGGTCTCACCATCATGGTGTACATCCACCGTAGGATTCTCGGGGGGCATCCCCAGGATTTGCCCGCCATCCTCCTACATATCATGAGGGCGCCAGTGGCCTTATTAACAGTTGATTCAATGTGTTTCTTCCATAGGAGTTTACTATCAAAAGTCACCCCTAGGTACTTAACCTCCTTTTCCCACCCTACTTCCTCTCCGGCTAGCCGGATATTTTTCAGGCGTGGGAGTGTTCTTTTCCTAGTGAAGGGTATCACAGTGGTTTTCGTTGGATTAACCTTCAACCCCACTGAGACACACCACCCACTAGTGATATCTAGACCCCTCTGTATTATGTCACATAGGGTTTCTTCAAACTTTCCTCTAGCAATAATGACGACGTCGTCAGCATATCCCTGACAGGCAATGCCAACGTCCGTCAGTTTGTAGAGGAGCTCATCCACCACCAGGCTCCACATTAGGGGTGACAAAACCCCCCCTTGCGGACAGCCACGAGTAGTGCGGGAGCGGATGGTCCGTGAGCCCACCACAGTTTCTACCGTTCTTGTAGACAACATTTCCATCATCCATCTGGCGGTTGTTCCATCCACCCCCCCTTCTAACAAGGGCTCTGCCAACCGCCTCATGGGAAGTATTGTCAAACGCGCCTTCTATGTCCAAAAAGGCACAGATGGCCGTTTCCTTAACATCTAGGGTCCTCTGGATTACATCTGTCAGCCGATATAGAGCGGTATCCACCGACCTTCCCGCCCGATATGCGTGCTGACAGGGGTGCAAAGGCACCCTCTCCAGAATTCGCAGAACTTACAAAAATAGAACTTAAAAGTTTAATGAAAATCATTATGGTCATTTTCAAGAAAAGTCCAAATAACTCAAAAACTTATTCTATAAAGTTGTACTTCCGGTAATCGCACCAGATTTTTTTTTTTTATTATTATTATCAAAATTGTAACTATGAATAATACATTTTATGATTTCTAGATAATTAATTATCTTAACTGCTTACTACAATATATTATGATAAAATGATTTAAGAGTATTTGTTGACCGTTGATGAATTATGTTGTATGAAGAAATTTGTTGAGGATCGGTGAAGAAAGAAAAACATTCAATCATGCCAACGTTTCGACAGAGTTTCCTGTCTTTATCAAGGCATTAATCTAAAAAAACAATATACAATGAGGAACCACAATGCATTAATAATACTGTAAAATGCAGAATAATAAGTAAAAAAAAAAATTAAAAATAATATTGAACTTACATATATATATAGTCGTGAAGGTGTGGCGAAAGAGTAGTAAATAATAGCCGGTTCGAGGACAACAAACTACACCCTCCCTCACCCACCCCTTGTTGTATGGAGACAAGTAGACGATGGCGTGGGGGTGGGTGAGAGAGCACAGGATGTTCTAGTGGAGTAGATATTGACAAGGGATGGGTGATGGAGCAGTTTGCTGTCCTCGAACCGGCTATTATATACTACTAGAAAGAATTTTAAACATACACATTTGTTACATCATTTCTGTAGAGAATTTAAGACAAGAAACTAATAATATTTAATTTTCTCTTTTTATGTTTTTGCGATGTAATAAATCGGTATATATATCAATAATTCTTTCTTTACAACTTCACGACTAACTATATATGAAGTTCAATATTATTTTTAAAATTTTTTGTTTGTTTGTTATTATTATTCTGCATTTTACATATATTAGTAAATGTTATATACTAGTATTATTAATGCATTGTAGTTCTTCATTGTATTGTTTTTTTTTTTTTTTTTTAGATTAAAGCCTTGATAAAGACCGGAAACTTTGTCGAAACGTTGGCATAATTGAATGTTTCTTTCTTCACCGATCCTCAACAAATTTCTTCATAACAAAATGATTAAGTTAACAACAATAACATTAGCAAGGGAGGGGAATGGATAAGTGGTTAGCGTTCTGGACTCCCAACGCGGAGATCACTGGTTAAAGTCCATCTGTTGTTGCCCTTAGATTTTTTTCTTCCTAGGAGCATCTACAGCTCACTGTCCGCTGATTCTCTCGTCTGTAACGAAAGAACCCTGTCCGAAGGCCGGCAGTACACTGAGAAGGCTCCGGGCGCGATTGACTACAGATGATGGCGCGCCTTAAATTAAAAAAAATAAAAAAGTCGAAAAAATAACATTCGCTTTCTTTTTTTGTTTAGAAAAAGTTTTTCCGATGTAACCAAATAAATGTAAAACGTAATATTTGAACGTAATTAAGTGTAGAATATAGATTTGAATTAAATGTAGAGTAGCAAAGGCCCTGTCAGAGATGTTACAGAGATTGCTGACTCGGGAATCCTCCCCTCTTTGGAGTGAATTCCTATTGTCATGAGATTACAATAACAACTCGAAGGAAGTCAGTCTGTGGTTGTGTGCAAAGAATGAAACCTGGCTTATGGCTGTGTGCTTGGGCGTTAGGTGAGTCAGCTTCTCCATAGTAACTCTGGCAAGGCATGAGAATGCCTTAATAATTGAATTTATTGTTTTTTGTTTGTTTTGGCATAGGATGATTAGTATTAACATTTTGGCTTAGAATTTGATTAGTAATTGTAACTTAAGTTTGATATTAGCTTGTAAGATAATAGTATTAATTTTTAACGGGTATTCGTTAATTTAATAGTATCAAATTTTTGTAAGGTTCATTACTAAAAGTATTAATTTGTAGAGATAACTTTCATTCAATAAGTACATTATTTTCTGAAACCAAGGCTTGTCTATATGAGTTCCCGTCAATCCCCTCCCAACACGCCCGCTTCGTTACACTGGTGTCAAGAGTGTGGGGTAGTATGCAATAAGTACTACTTCATTACGCGGACCAACTACACTGGAGAGGCAGGGGACTAAGACAATACGACCGCTAGTAGGGGGACTGCTGATTACAGCAATTGAGGGCCGAGCGTCTTCTCCGTGAAGGAGACCGAAATCGCGGATTTGACCACCAAAATTGTGTACATTGTACAAATCGGAAGTGAGGTAATATTTCAAATTTATTTTGGGGGTTTTTAATTTTTTTGGGGAAAGAGTCCCTGTGGTAGGGAGACTGGGAAATCACCTAGGGGTGTGACACCTTGTTGGAAAGAGTATTTCCCGGCCAGTAGTACTAAGACCATAGCAGTACGCTACCACTAGACAGGTACTAACAAAAAATATATATACTGCCGGAGGTCATGGATGCAATTGTAGAGGAGTTGGAGGCTCTACGAGTCGCGAATCAGGATCAGGAACTGAAGGAGTTCAAAGACCAGCAGGTGCGAGAAAAGGCGGAGTTAGAGGAGGAACTGCAGCGGCTCAGGCAGTCTGAACCGCCGGGAAATGGGACGCGAAAGGACCTTAGTGCTTCACAGTTACTACAGACATGGAGTGGGGATGACCCCAACATCTCGGTCCATGACTTTTTGCATAATTTAGAGATGCTGGCACTCAGCAGTTCATGGTCGGAACAGGATAAGAAACTCGTGTGTCGTATGAAGGTAAAGGGACCTGCCGCCGCCTGCTTAGCGGCGTATCCCGAATTAAATCTGCCAGGGACGCCTTTCGAACACTATAAAAAAATATTAGTCGAACGGTTTCGTGATCCAGCCAGCCCGGAACAGTACCTGTTGGCA